>VZTZ01046640.1:652380-667036 GCA_013400955.1 Drymodes brunneopygia
CCCCGCGCACGCGCACCGCCCCCGCCCCGAGGGAAGCTGCGGGGGGCCGGGCCGGGCCGGCTGCGCGGGAAAAGCGTTCGCTGGACCCGCAGCAGAGGGACGGGGCGGGGGAAATGCCCGCCCCCGGGAGCAGCTCAGGGACGGCTTGAGGGCTGAGCGAAGGTTGGTGCTGGGGTCCTCCGCAGGTGATTCCACCGTTTTCCCCTCTTCCCGCTGTCTTTCACAGAATGGCTTAGGTTGGAAGAGATCATAGTGAGTCATCTGGGCCAACCTCCCTGCTCAAGCAGTTTCGGCCCAGAGCACATGGCACAGGATTGCATCCAGACAGTTCCTGAATTTCTGCACTGAGGGACACCCCACAACCTTTGTGGGCAGCCTGTTCCAGTCCGCAGCCACTCGCACAGCAAAGGATTTTTTTTCCTCGTATTTAGGTGGAATTCCCTGTGCATCGGTTTCTGCCCATTGCCTCTTGACCTGCTGCTTGGTACCACCGGGCAGAGCCTGGCTCCATCCTCCTGCCACTCTGTCCCGGGGACATAACTTCCCCACGCTGAACCTCCCCCAAGGGACAGCGGCTTTGGGGGGATGTTCCCTTGTCCTTGACGAGGAGCGAGGTGGAGAACGCGGCAGGAAAATCGGCACGGGGAGGGCCGCAGTGCTCCCCCAGGCTGCCACTAGGGATTGGGTATGTGTAAGCCGAGAGAAACAGCAAGTTGCAGGTTTAACATCGCACACGGAAAGGAGGTGGGGGAAAAAGCTTCAACAAGGCTTTTACTTCCTCAAAACATGAGGAAGAGTGCATTCCTATTACAAAGTTAAAATGTGTAAGAATATGTTTTATTTTTTTATTCTACTATAAGTAAAGTTGGGAAAAACCTATGGTTCCACATTTTAATTTTAGCATCGGCTTGCCATAGGAAGGCTGGAGCAGAGCAGCGCAGAAAATCACAAGCACCTTCCCTATGTCCAAGTCAATAAAAATGTTATTCAGGACAGAGCCCTGATGCAGCACATACCCCTTCCACCAAAAAAAAAAGCATTCATCCAAGTATGCACCTGAAGAAAGGGTGTGTGGAACTGGGAGAGGTATGGGGGGAATTATGGGGGGCTCAAACAACAAGGGTGATTCTGAAAGCCTGTAGAAATGTAAACAGGCAGCAGCTACAGAGGAAGAATGGCTTTTAGAAGAAACGGTAGTGGGAATTTTGTGCTGCCTCATCTCTGCTTCATACTGGCTTTTTTTGAACTTCATCAGGGTCTTCCCAGCTCTCCTACATGACTTAAATCCTCAATTTCTTTGTCCCATTTTCATTAGATACAGGAGATAACCATTATCCAATTCCTAGCAGGGTGGAATTACTTTCCAGTTATTTCTCCTCATAAACTACACTCTTCCTCTCCTGCCCCATAACTGTAAATGTAATTTTACATGCAGGGGGATGACTTGCAGTGACAGATGATCCCTATCCTGGAACATACATGTTTGAAGTCACCTGCAAGAACCACCTCATCTTGTGTGAACAGCTGGTGTGCTACAGCTGCTGACTAATTTTAGGATGATGGTCTGCTTCTACAATGTGCATATCAAGATCTACATCAATATAATTATCAAAACCCAGTATTTTAGCCTGGATTTGTAACTCATTTTGTCCAGGAACCAATCACCATAGTAGCCTTCAACTTTAGGGGAGGGGAAGGAAGGCTAGCATAATGTGTTTCCATGATGGGAAGAGCTAGATTTACAAAGGGATGGAAACTGTGCCCGTTGGTAACAGACATTCATTAGTAACAATGTGCTGGCTTCTAAAATGGTACCTGTGTGGGGAAATGACTAAAATCACTCCTGTGCTGGTCATGTAGGAGCTGGACAAATTTAAAACAAGCTTCCCTCTTTATGCATGCTAAGGATATTAAGGTAAGCTGTAAACATGATTTTCTCTTCCACATATGTGTCAAATGCAGCTACACTACATTTGCCCTGTAAATTCAAGTGCTGCTTTATTTACTTATTTAGAACAATTTCCATATGGTGACGTACCTTTAATGAAACTCATGACTCAGAAATACTTGTTGATGTAGTCAAACAATATCTATTGACATGAGTCACTGAAGTTAAATAAATGTCATTAAAAATGAGACAAAACAAAAGGCAAATATATATATATATCTCCAGCAGAATGATAGTGATCATCACCATTTGATCAATCTTCCCTGTGAGTTATATCTGCAAGTTACTTTGAGGTAGCGCTAGAAACAAGCTGTTGGTCCAAGAGCATCCCTGCAAAAAGAAATATTCAAGGCTTAAGTACCATTTAACCTTTTTGGACACTTTTCAGTCTTCACCAGTTTTTAGCCTCTTTCTCCCAGTTCACTCACTGCAGGATTATTAGCCCCTCAAACCATGGTACTAAAGCTTTTCTGTTCAGAGAAGTGGAAAACAAAAACATTACTCTTCTTCAAGAAATAAGTGGGTTTTAGGTAAAGGCACTATCTATCACAGCTAGGTACAACAAAGTTTATAAAACCAATACTAGATACTCTTCACAAGAAAATCTTCATCAGACTTAAAAAAACCTACAATTCAGCTGCGTAAAACAGACAAAACACAACCAAAGTGAAATAGTATGGTGTTGAAAACATTGCTCCCAATACTTTTTTTTTTAATGTTTGTACTGCAATCAGCTCTTTGTAGAACTGGGAGCAGGCATCTGTATGATGGACATGCTCAGGTCTTGGTGTCATCTCGCCAATGCAGGCGGGAGTAGGACCAGCACTAGAAGCTTCCACACTGAAGTCTCAGGAATGAATGCCAGCAGTTCTGATGCACTCCCTTTTTCCCAGATTTGTGGTTTACACAAATACAGAAAGGTTTTTCCAGTGTGCCTTTACAGTAAAGAACGTGCACTGCACACAGTATCCTGATCCCATATATGCACTCCTAACTGGTAAGAAGGATAGACTAGAAAGGCTCAGGAGACAGAAAACAAAGTCAGAGCTATTTAAAACAGTATCACATGGGCTGCAACCAGCAGACTCCCTTCTTCACCTTCCTCTTCTTCTGTGCTGGCTGGAAAAAAAATATATTCCCAAACATGTCTCAGGTTTGTAGAACTAATGGCCCAAACAACCTCTTTCACTGCATTTCGTAAACAGTATTTTCACTATACAGGTACTTTACAGGCCAGAACAGAAGGTGCATGTATGTCTGAAAACAGTCTCTAATGCATAGTGTGGAGACCTTGCTAATAAATAAAATCTTCATAAATATGGTGACCACAGACACTGACTGAGGATTATGTGCTGTGGTGATACAGTGCTGATCTAAGTGAAATCACACAGCTATATGGGCTCTTCATGACATAGTTCACACATGGATCAACCTCCCAAAAGCTAAAATTCAACAGATACTCCATAGGATTTCTACCAAGCCAACACACCCCCTTAGCATCTGATAATACAATAAAAGGCTTCCACAAATTACTTGCTGCAGCTTAAGTATGGTGTTAGGTGATGCTATGCAAAGCAGGATATGCACTTCAAAGTAGGAGGCTTCCAGGTGCCTGAGTTATAATCTTCCAGCTTGTGATGATGATGCTTGCTAGAGACAAAATCCTTTGCCTAGCAACTGGTTTGTACTACCAAGCTCAGGCACCACAGCTGTGCACTACAACTGAAGGGACATCAAATCCAGCATGGTTCTCAAAGTTTAACACCTCCACATCCAAATTCAAGGGGCCTGCATCTACTATCTTGAGTTTTCTGCCTTCAATCCTGGGAAATGATTCTATGCAGGCACACAAGTAATTCCCTTTCCCAACCACATGCTCCTTGCTCCATTTATTCCATATTCCCATTAATAATCTCCCTACTATCACCCTCCAAAGACTGACCAGTTCAGAGTAGGGAAACATTAACCTACAAAATCCCAGTTTTCAGCCACATTGCAACTAATTCTATCCAAAGCAGGGAAACAGTTGCTAAGACTGTGATAGTAATCTCCCTGCCTAAATGAGGAGGGCTTTGTTTTCTCTCCTCCTACATACACAATGCACAAAATGCAGGAAGAATAAAGTTCCTATAGCACACCAGAAGACCTTTCCAGTTCAGAGCATCTGTATTTCACAGGTGAGACTTCAAAAAAAAAAATTCTGGCTGAAAATAAACTGTGAAAAGAGGGAGATTCTGGTGAGCAGGTAGAAGGGACCTGCTGTGCCATGTCATCAATCTGCAAAGCAGTACTAGTTTCACATTTAAGAACAGCATATAGGTTATGACCACCACCTTAATGTAAATAAATCATTAAAGGGAAAAAACCCCAACTTATTCCTATCTGCCACAGTAGCAATTATGGTTTAAACTGCCCCCAAACACAAATGGCAGTCCTAAAGTGCCTTCAGTAGCTTTAGTAGCTTTCACATGTATTAGCTAGATGGTAATTTCTATCTTTTTCTCTTCAAAAAGTATTCTTTTGTTTCCAGCCTGAATTTATTTCATTGTGTACATTAAGTAGTAACAGAAGGTTAAGCTGTCCCTATGACTGGAAAATAATTTATACCCTTTCAGATAAAAACACAGTTTAGAGGAAGCCACTCAGAAGTTGCTATCTTAAAGCAGAGCTTTCTTCATTGCCATCTCCCCTAACCTCTTTTGACTTGAATACTGAAAATGGTCATCCTACTAAAATGTTATAAACCTCATCACTATGAAACATCTGAGCATGAAGACTGAACAAATAACAAATGTTTAGGAGAGGGTGAAACTTAGTTGAAGAGGATACAGGGATACTTTAATTCCTGATTGGTTTTATTTCCTCCTTTAAACCACAGGGTTTTCTCCCGGGATTTTTATGTGTAAGAACATGTATTATATTACACCGGTTTCTTTGCTGTAAAGGGTCAGATGAGAAGACTAACAAGAATGGCAAAAATAGTATTATCAGCAGGTATCATCCTTAGTCTTTGGAATGTTTACAGGTACAGCAGCTCCAAGTTTACCCTTCTGTATGTTAAAACTGTACACAAAGAACGTTAAGAGCTTGTAAAAGACTGTCTAGATATCTTGGAAGTATGTGAGAGCTAGCTCTTGCTAGTGCTGATGCCCATACCAAAGACAGGTGAAATTCCCCTACTGCCTCCAGCTAAATTCCACAAGCCAGAAGAGAAGGTGTTTCACATATGTCAGTAAAGTCCCTTGCTGGCCAGTTTGCAGAAACAAAATTTTATTTACACAGGCAAGTCTATCTTTAGACCCCCCATTGAACTCTTTACATTTCTAGAATATTTACATAATTTCAAGATACTCCAAGTGATGAACAAAACAAAACAAAAAAAGATTACAGAAACTGCCAAAAGCATAGCAAAAAAAACCCAACCTATCATTGTGCTTTAAAACTTATGATCTAGAGTAATGTAGAAGAAATGTAATTTTAGCACCTTGGTCATAACGGTCATGCTATATAAGACACTTAAATAGCAGAGGGGATGTCAGAAGTGACCGTATCCAGAGGTTGCCAGTGACAATTCATGAGGGCATCATAGAGTTCTTCACTTGTCTCCATAAATTGTCTGTTCATTTCATCGACATCCAAGTACAGCTGTGGATCTGAAAATACAAAGGCTGTAAGTGCAAGTGCCAAAACTTTGGAGGCTTGAATGCAAAAACCTGAAGTAAATGCCTAATAAAGCGTACTTTAGGTAAAATGATTTAATAGACTTAATAATACATCTAGTGAGATGTTTATTCACCTGGAATTTTAACAAAGCTAACAAGTCCAGCTTCTTTTGGAATTAGTGTATTTGAATGCTAGGACTATACCATATTTCCACACAAAGCAGAGATTTAGGAATACTTAAAATTTCTGAATGCTGTTACAAGATGTCTCTACTAATGATCTTAACATACAATAATCTTAGCACAATCAATACAAAGATAGATGACACAGTAAATTCTCCAACAGATCATTCTGGAAGGAGAATGAAGGCAAAGTTACAAGGAGCCTACTGCAAAGCATTACAACAATGTCCCATTCTACATGACATGGTGTACACTATTAGCTTTACAAGGCTACCTCATATCTCATATAACCCATTCTTTATCCAAAAGTCACTGGCTTGTACTGTTAAAGGGCAGAAGTACAGCTAAATTCAAGCTGCAGTAATAGAATTATCATTACCTTCAGTTATTAGGTCATCATTGATTTCAGTCATAACTGAAGCCTCCTAAAAAAAAAAAGTTTAATCATAGTCAGTTTCAGAAAGCATCACAAATCTAAAACAATTTTATGCTCCCAAACCTTCCCCACCTCGGACAACTATAAAATAAGCAGGAGCCTATTCCCTTGTTGGGGAAGGGTTTTTTGTGGGGTGTTTGCTGGTTTTTAATGGTTTGGTTTTAGGTTTTTTTGTTTGCTTTGTTAAGTTTGTTTAGGTGGGGTTTTTTGTTTTGGTTTTTGTTGTTTTGTGTTTCTTATGGGTTTTTTGTTGTGTTTTTTTTAAGAAAACCATAGTATAGTTCCACTTGAAAGGCACTTTTGGAAGCTGTAATTGATCAACTGGCTGGCCTAGATATGATCATCTTACAACAATTCTTTATTTTGCTTTAAGCAAAGTACATCAGAAAAACAGGATGAGAGAAACATTACAAAAATTTGCTGTCAGAACTTATTTGACATACATGAACAAATATCTAATAAATGTCTAATTCTACAGTTGCACTAAAGCCCTTAAATCCAAAATGTTGACTATAACCTTCACATGTATCTGACTGCATGATTTTCAGTTTTAGGATTTTTTCGCTGATTTACACATACAACTTGTTGGTTCTCTTTTTTTTTTATTAACTGTGTAGTATCTTTACCTCAAAAACAGCTGGAGCCATAACAGCATCTCCTAAAGAGCAGTCTCCAACAGCTTGCATGCTATCATAGGGAGTATAGGAGCTGTAGTTGTAGTCAGCATAAGGATCGTAATTCCACTGTGAATAATAGTTCTGATAATCTTGATAATAATCATTATAGTTATATGACTGGTACCGCTGGAATTCTGCTTTCAGTCTGAAATATGAGAAGTTATATACAGTTAAGAGTTTGAGAACAAACAACTGTAAACCTACTGTTGAAGTTAAATTTTACACACTTCTAAATTTACAAGGAAACTTTTCTAAATAGTTGCCCAAGTTTTACGTCAGCACAATAAGTCACATTTTTACAGAAGCAAATGTTCTCACCTTCACCAATGCCAAAAGTAATTATTTCTATGGATTAACTCAAGTTACATTTATCTGTATTCAGTTTGAATACTTTTGATATCTGTATAAGCAAGCTCCTGATAAAAAAATTACTTATTAAGATCAGAGACCTTTACCAAGCACTGTTGTTTAAAAGACAGTTTAATCATTTAATTAGTCTTTCCATCTTTTGTTTGGTTAATACAAAATCTTGTTATTTCCAGAAACAAGGGGTAAAGTCAGATTATCTGTTTTGGAGGAGCATCTGATGCTGCCTGTCAATTTACCACATCTACCTTCACCTTCTCAGGTTTTGGTCCACAAACAGTTGCCAAAGCTTAGCTGTCAGGTGAAGTCAGCACCGCCATTATCCAGAATGAAGCCAAAGCAGCAGGAAAATAACAAAACTCATTAGTTCTTAAAACCAAAGGGCCAGGTAATTAGTTTTCACTGCTTTCCCTCTCCTGAGCAGATTTTTCCCAGGGACAACTTCAAGTTGACTAGTGACAAGTATCACTGAAAAGAATAGTCTGTACTAAAACAGAGATACACTACATGAAAAACACTGGGATGTATCAGCTGCAAATTCCAAGAAATCCCCCTATGCTTAGACATTTCCTCACTGATTACATACAAGCAGTCCTCCTGTGTTTGCAGTGTCCAATGTCTCTTTATCTCCACTTCACTACAGAAAATTCAAACTGGGGCCTTTTTTGCCAAGGACACAAACTGAAGGAGCTCAGAAATCGTTTCCAGTATAAGTGACTTAATGACAAACTACTCTGCTGGCTGGATATTTGGAAGCTGTGAGAGCACAGTACTCAGCCATTCAGAAACAGGCATAGATTAGTGGTGTGTATTTCAATACCCACGTTACATTTTTGTTTCATTACCGTGAAGCTACACATACATTCTTATAAATAGGTATTTTATTGTCTTACTACTGTAGTAAACAAATGACTTTATAATGTCTCAGTCTTCTGCTTCCAGCTTCTCTCCTACATCCATCTCTGTAGGAAAGAAAAATCTAAAAATCCAGCTGACATTCTTCTGGATAGCAGAAGTGAAGAAAACTTTCTTTGGGACCTCAATTTCAAAGTAAGTTAGTCAAAGCAAATCTGAACAGGGCTCTCTTGGGTAAGGGCAGTTCTGTTCCAACACAATGAGGCAAAATTGGCAAAATTATCCAGGGAAGAGAAGCAGGAGCTGTTATTTTTAGCCTTCTAACAGAACACACAAGCTAATCTCATGAATATATACTGAAACTGTTTCATAGACAGTTATATTTTTGTCTGTATTCTGGATCAAAGTTTATCAAATTTGGTATCAAATCTCTAATTGGATTGTCTTAAATAACTGACTGAGAGAACTGAGCAGGCAGAAGACAAACCCCTCTCAAATCCAATCAACTTTAAATTTCCTGCTGCCCTAATCACTTGAGAAGCTAAGAGCAGTATTCTAAACCAACTATTCAAGCAACACCTCCTTTGGCTTTTTCCCCTCTATATTCTGTATTATTCCACCAAAGAGTTCCTTCCTCTGCCAGCCTGCTTTAAAACTAACAAGGTGCTATCTTGCCTAAACCAAGGGGAAAGACCTAGAAGAAAAGCTTCCTAGCATAAAAACAAACTCTTGTTGTCCCTTCTACCTTCTTCAGGCCCGAACATGAAATACTTAAAAATGCATTCAGCTTCACTACTGTAAGCATTAAGGCTGGTCACAACAGCAGCTAAGCCCAAGTTATACAATCTGGCTAGACTTAAGAGTTGGATTTCCCCAGCAATCCTCACAGAGGTTGATGGATCCAGGCAGTCAAAACATAATGCTTCTGTGATTTTTGATTTTGCATCGTGTACATTATAGCAAGGGCCACAGTCTTTACAAAGGCAGAGCTAAGAGAATCTGATTTAGAATTACTGTATCAATGCACAACTCATTTGTTACCTTTTAGAAATTCCTATGCTCAGCCGGATTCGTTTTCCCCCCAGACCTGGTGCATTCTGGCAGTCTTGCAGTGCCCTCATCTGATCACCTTGCTCACCAAATCTGACAAAGGCATACCCTCTACAATTTTCAAAAGGGAGAAAACAAATTCTAGTATTCATAACAGTTACAAAGCTAATTAATTCAACTTCTGTCTTCATGAAAACAGAAAATAGTAGCTACTATAGCTTCTATTACACCAAAGCAATCTCTCTGGCATATGCACATGCACAGAAGATGCTTTCACAAAATTAAGACCTTGGGCCAGAAGCAAAAAGCTTTGTTGACAGCATTAAGATGCAACTTGCTGAAAGCCAGCGAAACAATACATGTTAACTGCCATCTGTGTAAGTAACCAGATTCTGTATTTCTGCACTTACAGCAGTTAATATTTCAGTATTAACCCATTCCTAGTGCTCTACAAATCTAAATTCTCTCTCCCAGATTTATTTTTTTTTTAGTTTCTTGAATTACTCCATTACAGCCAGTGTTTTCTAACCAGCAAACTCACTCATCCCTGCTTCACTCACTGCCTGGCCAGTTTAACTTCTACTAAGCTTTATTTACTAATATTAGAAGTTCCACTCCCAACCCCCTAAGATTTGCTAAGCCTTACAGTTCTCTTCCACATGTAAAAAGGAAATTATTTTGTCCTCAGTGCTGCATATGACTAAGTGGACGCACTGCTGTAAGTAAGCACAGCAGCACTGCTGCCCATGCAAAGCTCTCCCTTCTCCCACCATCTAACTGCTTTCATGTAGATATACATTTGGCTGAATTGAAGATTAACACACTAAAAGCTAAAACTAACCATAAAGTTTTAGAACCACAAGGATCTATGCTGTTAAAAAATAATACCAGAGACTAATCTCTCTCTTCCTGCCTCTGAAGAAAATTCAAAACCAGTTCAAATTCAAGTTCTTATAGCAACAAAAATACTGACAGCATCAACACATTTTCACAGACATTACCTGGAATATCCCAGCAAGTCTGTTGCTATTTTGCAGTCAATACATGAAGGGTACCTCTTTAGGAAATAGTCATAGAGCTGAAAATCATCTACTTCTGGAGTCAGCTCCCCAACAAATATTGAATAATCTGGTCTTTAAAAAGGTAAGAGAACCATCATTAAGTCTGAGAATAACACGGCTCATTTCAGTATTGAAGTCCCTAACATACAAGCAAGCAATTATTACTGGACAAATAAGGAGACAAAATATGAAGATTATTAACTGCAAAACTCTGCCGGGCAGCATACAGAACTGCATTGCCATCACTCCAGAAAGCTCTCAGTTTCTCTCAGCCCATTCTACCACTTTTAAAAGCATTTCAACAAAGACTCAAATTTATTAAAGAATATTCTTGGAAGTTGGTTTTAAAAAGTGTTATTTATTGTCTGAAGAGCAGAGCACCCAAAAATACAAAAAAATTACTGAGTTACAGCCAGATTTCAAAAAGAGCTAAGACTATTCTGACACCACATCTCAAGCAATTATGAGAGAAACTAGGAAAAAAAATCTTCATTATTCAAATGGCAATACAATTCCATCAGCAATACTTAGTGTATAGGCACCAGGTGTACCATTTCAGGATTTTTAAAATAATTGATGACATTCACTAATCATTAGCAATTTAAACAGATAAGGGGTCAGAGCTGCTCCTTTCTAAAGGTATTTACCTGGTTGTGTTAGTACTACTAGGGACAAATTCTATTCTTCCAGGTTTTATTTTGTTCTTTTTCTTCCGTTTCTTCTGTGGTGTCCTCCACCAGCTGTAGGCCTGGAGACATTCTCTTTTCTTTGCCATCAAGTCCTGTAGAGAGAAAAAAAATTGCCTTTATAGTATTTAGCCTCATTTACATTCCTCCCTCCCACTCCCCATCACCACAGGTGATTTCCCCATATTCACCTTGCCCTTGAAAGAAGCCTGGGGTCCCATTTCTCCCTCCGCCTCCCATGAGGGAAAGCAGCCTCTGGGGAAAACGCCTGGCAAAAATAACAGAGCCAAAGGATTGTATGAACAGCCATATTCCCCTGACTTGTCAAGCTGGCTAAAGGATTGACAGCTTCCTCTGGGAATTAGGGAAAAACCAGATTGCCCTTTGATGCTGGCCAATCCTAAGTGTTAATTAGTTTCAGGACTGGACTGTGTTCCACTTGAGCTCCAGGATGCAAAAAACCCTGCCACAGCACAATCTGAGTGATGAAAAGGCAGGGAAATTGTCACTCTTGCCTAGAAGCGATCTTCCACTGTCCCTGTCTCCCCTCACCTAGGAATTCTTCTTCTGTGAGATGCCTCTCCTCACTACTCAGCAGTGAGTCACTCTCCCAGGCCAGGAACAACAACAAGAGGCCAATTAATGGAATTTAAGGAGAAAGCAGACCAGGAACAGGCACTAGCTTGGCTGAGGGAAAACTTGAACCCAGACACAAGGCCAGGAAGAAAGAGGCATAAAAAGTGCCTCTTGGGGGAAAAAAAATTTAAAATTAAAAAATAATTTAAAAACACCCAAAAACCCCAAAAACCACAGTTCAAAAAGGAAGTGAGTGGGGCAACTACACAAAAGAGGAGGGGAAACAGCCGTATGAACACAGGTTGCCTCCCTCAATTAAGATTCTGAAGAAGGACTTCCAAAAATAAGAATGATGTTCCACAGCATTTACTTACGCAGGCTTTAATGTTCTTCCTCTATAACATCTCCACATGTATCTTACATAAAGAGTGTTATGCGCAAGGTCCTTCAGAAGAACTCACGCTCAAATAAGGCAAACTGCAAAGCTTAATGTAATGACCCCCAACTTGCTGGAGTTGACACAATTAAGTGTCCTGAGGACAGCCACCAATTACCACATTGCCAGAAGGAACCATAGGACTAAAAGAACACCCAACTCAGAGCAAGCTAGCTATGTCAGCTTTACATTTATTAGGAATTCTGAGTATGGTTTTGGAATCCATTTAGGCACTGCAAGCCTGTATTTCTGACTAAATGATCTTACCTGGCTTGCCATGGTTCAAACTGTCCTCTGTCTTTCTCGACCAGTATATGACTGCACAGGTTCAGCTTATTGCCCTCCTTCAGCTGAAAAAAATGTGGGGGAGAAAAAAGGTTAGGTATTTTATCCTCAAGATTAATTACTTCCAAATATGTTCACCCCACCATATACATTAATTTTATTAATTCAGAACTTAAAAAATTAAATTCTGACTTGTCACTGCTAAAACAATGGAGATAAAAATGATTTATGGCCAATGGGATTATGAATAGATGTAATCTTCTCTGCCCTAAACTGTAACAGAGCACCAAGTTTTCCCACTGTCCAAAGCACTAGAAAATTCTAGACATCTTTTAAGTCACTTATACCTTACCCTTAATTCTGAAATATCTACATATAGTAACTCAGTAACCTGGAAGATTCTAAAACAGTTAAAAGCAAGGCAAAAGATACAGGTTTCAGTATGTTTTGTACAACTCCCCTGGTTTCTTCCCCGTGTAGCCAAATTTAAATTTACTTGCACCACAAACTATGCAGCTGAAAACAAGCAGTGGTACTTCCTATGTGCTAAGAAATAGGAGAAATAAAAGCACTATGAAGGCACAGTAAAGGCAAACGTGATCTTTCTCTACACGTTTTCTCCCCCCTCTCTTGCCTTTTCCACATACACATTTCACTCATTACCATCAAAACCAACAACAGCAAATAACCTTTTACTGCCATCACTAAACCAGTGGACACACTATCCTGTAGAGCTATGTATCTTTGTTGATTCCGATATCCTTCCTTTAGGCTTTTCCCCCCAGTCATCAAACAAATACAAATCCGTGTAAAAACCAATTTCACTAGCAAAACAGTCTGCATTTACTTTCACACACAGGTGTTCTTCACCATTACCAATTTTTTATATCTGATGCTACTCCTGTGCAGATACTTACTTGGCTGCTGAAGTTCTAGTTCCCATTCCCACACAAGAATTTATGTAGTGTTTTACATCTGGCTGATCAAATCCACAGCCACATAATGCAATGAACACAGAGCATCTACAATGCCTTAAAGGCTTGCCTGCAGAGCAATGCAGTTCAGAGCACTACTTCTGAAAACGGATTAGGCTAACTCAACACAGGATAGCCATAAACCATAATTAGAGCATCCATGCATGGTACTGTTCAGAATAACTGTGGACTTCATCCCCACAGCCATTGTGAAGCTGAGAAAAGAGTCAAGTACAAACAAGTCCTTAAAAAACAGCCATATGCTAGTAAGCTTAGTACATGCTAAACTGAGCACGTGCTTACTGAAAGTAATTGTGTTCATTATAAAGAATTATCAGCAGCACCTTCTTCCTGTTAAGGGTGGTCATTATTAACCCAAATATCCACATAACAATGTTCCTCTAACACTAGTTTTTAATAAAAAAAACCACAAACTCCTCCATGCTCTCAACACTGAAATACTGATTTTTGAACTCACAGTTGCATAGTAACTTTTTAAAACTTACCACTTTTCACTCGTGCAGACCTAATGGAAGATGGCATGCAGGACAGAGCACTCTTGTTGCAAGAGGCTACCAGGAGGCAAGTACTGCAACAGCTTCTCCGTCGGTTATCAACAACTTTTATGCAAAACTGGTTTTGTACGTCTCCCTGTCCGATGCTGACCTTTTCACTAGAAAAAAAAAACATTTTAAAAGCAGTTAAAACAGCATGTATTAATATAAAACATTTTCTTGCATTTGCCTTAACTGTATCTACAGTCATAGCTAGCTTTCATTTAAGCAGTGGGGCAGCTTCATCCTCCAGAATTCAAACACATCCTTAAATTGGATTACATACACATCAGAGCAGCTTTTTATTTTAGTCCACGTTTTTTGCATTATTGCGTTCATACAGGCAGAAAGGTGGGCGAAGCTGTTCACGGCCTAAACTGCCCGGGCAAACACCGCTCACCCGGGCAGCGGGCAATCCCCTGCTCCTTCCTTCGGCACTAATTTCGCTCACACGAGGCGCTGGGTCAGGGCACGGGGACGAGAGAGCCTCCGAGAGCTCCTGGGGCCGGCGCAGTGACCCCAGCCGAGCGCAGGCCCGAGCCGTGACGCATTTCTCTAACCGAGCCACTCGGCACGACGGGAAAAGCCCGACCACAAGTGCGCCCCGCCCGGCCGCGGCCCTCCGCAAGCGGCCGCACTGGCGCCGGGGCCGCGCTTCCCGCTTATTGTACTACGCGATAAGAAATTAAATAATGAATAAAACAGAAAACGACTCGATGAAATAACAATAAAAGCCGGCGGGGCCCCGGGCTGGGGAGGGGTTGGTTCTCTGGTGCCTCGGCCCAAGCGCCGCCGGGGCCTCCCCGCCCTGCGCGCCCTGAGGGAGGCGGAGGCCCCGCGGGCCCGGGGAAGGGAAAGGGCCGAATACTCCCGCCCATCCCACCCCGCCTCGTTCCCAACAGATCGG
>VZTZ01046640.1:668443-688589 GCA_013400955.1 Drymodes brunneopygia
CTTATAATTCTTCCCCCGTCCTCGGCACTAGTGAGGCCACACCTCGAGTGTTGCGTTCATTTCTTGACCCCTCAATTCAGAAAACACATTGAGATGCTGGAGCAGGTCCAGAGAAAGGCAGTGGAGCTACTGAAGGGCCTGGACCACAAGTCCAGTGAGGAGTGACTGAGGAACCTGCGGGTGCTTAGTCTGGTGAAGAGGCTCAGGGGTGTCCCTATCATTGTCTACACCTGCCTGAAAGGAGGCTGTAGCCAGGTGGAGGTCGGTTTCTTCACCCAGACAACAAGCAACAGGGCAAGAGTTGCTGTGCCAGCGGAAGTTGGTTGTACATAAGGAAGAATTTCTTCACAGAAGGGGTGATTAGACATTGGAATGGGCTGCCCATGGAGGTGGTGGAGTCACCGTCCCTGGAGGTGTTTAAGGAAAGACTGGACATGGCACTCAGTGCCATGGTCTGGTTGACAAGGTGATGTTCAGTCACAGGTGGGACATGATGATCCCAGAGGTCTTTTCCAACCTAAATGATTCTGTGATTCTGATTTTTGCACATATACTTTTTCAGGTTTTGCTTTTGAAAAATAAAATTACAGGGCAATGAAGTGGAAGCTTACTATGGTAAACTTGAGAAAGACCTGTTTGTTTTGCATTTCACTTACAGTCCTGGACAGTCGTCCCTGATTTTACACATCATGCCCACTCTGCCTCATTGTCAGCAGTAGCAGTGAATAACAGATACGTGGTCACTGGGAGCAGAGATGAGACAATCCAAATCTATGACATGAAAAAGAAGATAGAACATGGGGCACTTCTACAGCACAATGGTAATGCAGCATTTCTTTGTAAAAAACATTAATGATAAAAAATTGTAGCTGAAAAACTGGCCCTTGCCAGAAGAAGAAAACTGATTTTTTTTTCTAATAAAACTGTAATAGTGGTGGTGCTGCAGCCATGATGGTGCGATGGTACAAACAAGGTAAGCTTTTGAGCATAAAAGTAAAAGAAAATATATTTTGGTGTTAGCCCACAAAATATTGCTGCTGCTTTCAGTTATTTGTAGTTCTAACTGGTTAAGAAGTTGTGACCCACAAATAGCTTATATGCCATTTTTCTTCTATCAGGATGGTTTATCTAGACCATGCCTACTTCCAGCTACCATCTTTCCCAGTGTCCTTGTCCTGTCACAAGGGTACATGAGCCACACAAAAGAGAGAGTTTGTGTGTGAGAGCAGGCTGCTGCTGCATGAGTTAACCTGGTACATTTCCCACTGTATGTGCTGCCTGAATTACAACTGCAAAGTGCATGATAGAGTCACAGAATAGTTTGGGTTGGAAAGGACCTTTTAAAGGTCATCTAGTCCAACCCCGCTGCAGTGAGCAGGGACATCTTCAACCAGATCAGGTTACGCAGAGCCCCAGCCAGTTTGGCCTTGAATGTTTCCAAGGACGGAGTATCAGCCACGTCTCTGGGCTGTGTTTCAGTGTATCACTGCTGTCCTTGTAAAACACTTCTTCCTTTTATCTAATCTAAATAGATCCTCTTTAGTCTAAAACCATTACTCCTTGTCCTATCATAATAGGCCCCTGCTAAAAAGTTTGTCCCTGTCTTTCTTATAAACCCCCTTCAAGTACTGGAAGGCCACAATTAGGTCTCCCTTCAGCCTCCTCACAGCTGAAAAATTCCAATTCTTTCAGCCTTTCCTTGCAGGAGAGGTGTTCCATCTCTCTGATCATCTGCATGGCCCTTCTCTGGACTTGCTTCAACAGGTCCACATCATACTTAGATTGGGGACCTGTTTGAGCTGGATGCAGTGTTCCAGGTGGGGTCTCAGAAGAGCAGAGCAGCGGGGCAGAATCCCCTCCCTTGCCCTGCTGCCCAGGCTGTCTTTGATGCAGCCTAGGACACATTTGGCTTTCTGGGCTGGAAGCACACATTGCTGGGTCCTGTCCAGCCTCCCATCCCTCAGCAAGCGTAAGTCCGTCTCGGCAGAGCTGCCCTCAATCTGTCCATCCCCCAGCCTGTGCTGATATCAGCTTGCACTGTGCTTGGTGGAACTTTGAGGTTCCCATGGCCCACTGCTTGAACTTGTCCACATCTCTCTGGATGGCATTCCATCCCTCACCACTCACACAGCTTGGTGTCATCTGCAGACTTTCTGAGGGTGCACTCCTTGTCTGTGTCATTGGCACAGTCATCAGTTAATGGCTGTCCAAATAAATCTGTTTGGGTCATTTGTAGCTCAGTATTGATTAACCAAAAAGATCCAGGAGCTAGACTGAACATAGTACCTGCATTTAACTCACATATGATAAATCTGGTGATTATGGGGGAAGTAGCATGTGCTGTAAATTCAGCTGTGTGTCAGGAGCAGGGCTTTGACATGAGAGCATTCCTATCTGATAGAAGCTATCTGTCATCCCTGCCATGGTGTTTGCCATGGTCTCTGCTGTCACAGAGAACAGACCAGGTGGAGTTCAGACATGTGGGTAAAGGCTGAAAGAGCACATCAGACTATTGAATATAGCAAGAAAGTTTGAGGGTTTTTTTAAGAAATACAAAGGAAATAATTTAGATTTTCCCAAGGTTAGGGTAGTAGCTGGCATGCCTTGATGGAAGAAGCTTTTCTGTTAAGTTGTACGTTCTCTGTTAATTTGTGCAATAACTGTTTGGTGTGTACAACATTGTTAATTGAATTTCTAGGCACGATAACTTGTTTGGAGTTCTATGGTACTGCACATCTACTGAGTGGGGCTGAAGATGGACTCATTTGTATCTGGAACACAAAGAGATGGGAATGTCTGAAATCCATTAAGGCACATAAGTGAGTTTCTTAAATCCTCATATTCATGTAGGTTTTCATGTCTATTTTCCTTGTAAATAATATATGTGACTAATGTTTTGTTTTTATCAGGGGACATGTGACATCTCTTTCTATTCATCCTTCTGGGAAACTAGCTTTGTCAGTTGGAACAGATAAAACATTAAGGTGAGTCAAAACTGATGAAGGAATGCTGAGAACCATAATTCAGTAACTCTTAATAAGGTGTTATAAGCAACAATTCCATGTTGGGACTAGGCTGTGCAACACTGATTAAACGTATTTGTTATCAAATGGTTCAAAGATCCATTGGTTTGTCTTTTGAGGTTCTAAGTGCCAGCAATATTTTAAAGTCTCTTAAGAGTAGCTCCTGCTGTTCATACCTTCTTCTTGTGAACTCTGGCTCCTTACAAGTCACTTGTAGGTGTACAAATATGTTTCCATTTTGCAGCACAATTTGCTTAAACTTCTGAAAAGTGCCAGGTTTTTTTAGTGTGATTTTTCACTTGGAATGTTTCCATGTTGCTGTAGATACCTGTTTTAGAGATAAAAAATGCTGGTTTTACAGCACGAATTGCTATTGGGCTCCTTTTGGGCTCAGGATTGCAAATGGTGGTATAGAAAACAAATAACACGAGTTCAACATTATAGCATGCAAGCAATATATGAACTCATTGTTTTCTCTTGCATTAAGAAGGCAGAAAAATGCATAGAGAGGCTTAAAAGCTTCCTTTGGGTCCCTCATGTCAGCAAAGTGGATTTCAATTTTGCTGTGCTGTTTTTAACCAGAATGCACATTACCTGTTGCTGTGTTTCAGAACTTGGAATCTTGTTGAAGGACGATCAGCTTTCATCAAAAACCTGAAGCAAAGTGAGTTAATCAGTCTAAATCCACTAATTAAGTACAATTTGACATTTTTATTTCTTGTGTAAAGAAAAGTTGACTTTTTTACACATGCAGGCAAGCATATGTAAGCTCATGTCCTCGGTAATAATCATTTAGCAAAAGGAAAACATAGTATCACTAAAGTAAATCCTTTTTTTCCTTGAGATTTGAGGTGAGAACATTTAAATAAATGTGTTTTAGTTAGTTTTTCTTTACACAATTGTGATAATCAGAAACAAACATTTAAGAGCATAGCTGTTTATTCTAATTTATTTGATTTTTCACTGAATATTTTCTTAGGTCTAGGTAGAAAACAGTGTCTAGCAGCTTCTAAAGATTCTTACTTTTAGATTCTCTGTATCAATGCGTACAGATGCACACATAATTAAATGGTCCCCTGATGGAGAGAAGTATGTAACCGTGATAACAAACAAAGTAGATATCTACAGACTTGAGACAGCTTCAATCACTGGCACCATTATAACAGAGAAGAGGATTTCTTCACTTAGATTTATTACAGTAAGTAGAAAAACAAGAGGTTTTGGGAAATTAACTGGTTTGAAGCACATGAAATTAATCACACTTGTATTTCTCTTTTCCCATTCCAAGGATTCTGTCCTTGCCATAGCTGGAGATGATGAAATTATTAGGTTCTACAGCTGTGACTCTCAAAAATGCCTGTGTGAATTTAAAGCTCATGAAAACAGGTATTCTATATTTGTTTACTGTTTAAATATTTATGGCAATGCTGAGTCCTCTCTAAAGTTCAATGGCTTATAATGTTCAGCATATTTTGCTTTTGTTTTAGTATAAAAAGTGAATTTATTTATGGGCTAAATTCCAAACAGACTTGTTTGCTTTTCGTTTGAGCACAAGTACTGTGCTTTCCATGCATGTTACAAAAACAATAGGGTACAGAATTAAAAATGTTACTGTTCTAAATCTGTGAGTGAGCGTGTGTGTGTGTGTTTGTGCGTGTAACCAGTCTTTACTGAATCTCACTCTTCAGAATGCTTCAAAAAAAACAAACCAGTTTTATTCAGTTTAAACAACAGGAGTGTAATCACGTATTCTGTTTTTGAATACCAAATATTTGTCCAAATGTTGCTTTGAATTCATCAAAATACAAAAGCATTAGCAGTAGTGTCACTGATGTGTCTAATAGGGTATGCTTCAAAGTATTAAAGAGTTCTGAACTGAATCCTGATAAGCCTAGCAAAGGCAAATGTTCCTAATATAAATGACAGCACTCAAAGCAGATCACTGTTCCGAGTTCCTGCCCGTCAACTGTTGCCTATTCATCTTTAATTTCTCTCAGTTTACTGGTCTGAACTGCCATGCTATTAAATAAAAAATTATTACTTTTCACAGAATAAAAGATATTTATAGTTTTGAAAGAGAAGGACAGCATGTTATTGTTACTGCATCCAGTGACGGTTACATTAAAATGTGGAATCTGGATCTTGATAAGGTTGGTGTATTAAGCTGCTTCTTACATATAAGAAAATTATGAGAACCAGAAATGCAGACAGTTCTGTTGTAAGAGTTAATTTTAAATCACTGAGGAAATTTTACTTGAAGTGTAGGTGTCTTAATCTTCTTCCATGTTATGTTCAGTAGAGATGTGTATGTCTATGCACATATTTATGCATTGTGTATTTTTTAATCTTTGTTGTTTTTTTTAAAACAAACTATAAAATCTGATGATATTATGTAAAGTCATGCTTCCCATCAGACCTAGCCAGGATTATGACTATCTAGTCAGTTATGTATGTTATGACTATGTAATTAGTTAAGGACCGCTGTGAATTTTTGTAATGTTGATGACTGTTGCTATTCTTTTAAAAATACAGACTCTATGGTTTGGGCATGTGAAGGTTGTTGTTCATGTTGAGGGAAGAAATTATCATTTGGAAAAATTCAAATACATGAATGTACTGGGTACTTGTATTTTCAAACAGTTCTGAGTAGCACAGTTCAACAAGGAATCATGTCTTATCTTTGAAGTTTATTGTTTTTATTGTTTGTTCTTAAAATCAGAAATAGATTTTTTAAATTTATTGCCTAGTTACAAGTGATCTACTATATTTTATCATAAGTATCTTAGATAGTTCAAATAGTTACTTCTCAACATATATACACTTCATAGCTGAATTTGCCTGTTTTTAATGTCACCCACTCTGATTATACTTGTAAGTGCAGGAGTGATCTCCCTCTTTCCCCTTCACCTTACATTTCTGTGCCACTTGTATAGAATTGACAGAGTGATCAGGGAACTTTTTTACCTTTCTGTGTAACATTGTATTTATTTTGACCAAAGATGTGATTTCCTTTCCCTGCAGGCAAAGTTTTGTATAGCTGTGTGGGCTGCTCTGTCCAGCTCTGAGAGGTAGAATATCCTAATACAGTAGTTTCCAGTGGGTTGATGCTGTTAGCACTGCACATGTGTTTGTGACACTTTATCCCCTGTTATCTGTAATAGAATGTTTGTATTCCAAGAACTGAGTGATACAATTGCCTAACAATGAAGTGAAGGTGGGCATTAAGATGCTTTCTCACTTCAGTAAATTTAAACAGAAATAAAATAAGTTTGAAATAATCATCTTTCATGTTTTCTTCAGATTAAAGATGGGCCATCTTTACTGTGTGAAGTCAACACCAAAGCTAGGCTGACATGTCTTGCAGTATGGCTTGACCAAGCTTCAGAAATGAAAGAAAACTCTGATAAAACTGCAACATCATCTCAAGGTAACAGAACTGTTTGTATTTTGAATTGTTAATGTGACTGTGTAGTGGAATACACCAAGTGGGAGGTTTCTACTATATCCATTGGAAAATGTTCTGATATTTTGAAGAACTGGGGATATGACACCAGCAGGTGATACAGATACACTTACCTTTCTGATAGTGTCTCAAGCCCCTATGTTTGCTGGAGAACGTAAGCCTCTTTTCACTTTTACTAAAGTTTTCTTTCTGTTTACTGGAATAACGTACTGAGGAAGCCACTGTGAAGCTTTTGACACAGATAAGAAAATAAACAGTTGATAGAACTGCAAGTATTGTTTTCCTATAAGCGAAATTGGGCCTGAGGCCACTGTAGCTCGGGAAAATTATGAAGTCTGGCTCAGATTTGTTTGGATTTTCTGCTGTTGTTTTCCTGCATTGTAATATACTTATATACTTGATCTTTATATATTTTAACGTCCCAGGCAAAACTAGCATAAATGGCACTTTCCACTGTAAAATAAAAAGCTATTTATTACCTTTTTTTAAAATGAGATACAAATAAGTCTCTGTGCCATTTAGACTACAATGACTGGACATAAAGTTCAGTGTGAATAATTCCTTGCTTTTTTTCAGAAACAGAAGATGAAAAATCATCAATAAACAGGAAAAATGAAGATTTTTGGACTAGTAAAAGGATTAAAACAGCAAAAAGAAAGAGAAAAATTATTCCAGTGAAACAAAAGCGGGAAGCTCCAGTGCAAAAGAAGAAAAAGAAACAGAATAACTCGGCATGAAGGCAGCTACTTTCTCTCCAGTATAAAAAGTAAATGCTGGTGTTACTCTAGTTTTTATAAGAATGTAAACCCTAACAAGACATATACCTCTGACCCAATGTTTGTTTAAAAATAATTAATGTTGTTACCGTAATAAATTGACTGATCATTCTGGGAACTTTCCGTAAGTAAACAAAGCAAAAATAAATTTATAATATGCAATGTTTATATTTTTCTATTAACAATACCATACACGTTTTAAGGCTCTGAAAAAGCCAGCTAAGATAATAAAAATATCTGCATCTGTCTCAGTTACATTTTTGTCTCACTTAAATGCTTATTAAAAACATGTACACTTTCCATTTTAGTGTTAAAAATGTTAATGTTCATTTATCTCAAAGTATGGTCTGCCTTTGCCCTGCATTTCTTTTCCTACTATAAGAAAGAACATTTACTTTAACTAAAGTTAAAATTACTTTAAATATAGTGATCGCATTCCATTCATGCATTCATGGAAAACTGTAATTTCTAGTTCTTGACATGGACTTATACATGGACTTCATAAGCACAACGTTTGGCTTTTTTACTGTGTTCATACTTAATACATTTAAGTTTTTTAAAAATCTTTGTACCCATGGTTCACATGATTGCAACATTTTCAGAATATGATACATAATTTTAGGCGGAAGAGATAAATATCAATAAGGTTTTACCTCTTCTTCCCCCTTCCCACTGTATTTTTTCAAGTCCTCGATCTGAACCATTTTCTTAAAAAGGAATTATATAACATTTGAAATGCTTGCCATGCTGATAAAATGTCACCTATCTGTTTTGTTTTCACTTAAACAAAAAGTGAATTCCTGACCTTCTCAGTCAGTGGGAACAGGAATTTATCCTAAGCCTTATTACAAATATACAATGGGAAGAACAAAGTTGAGCTGGAGAGAACAAGGTCAAAGAGCTTTACTAATTGTTTCCTTTCTTTATTTTAAGGTGTAAAGCATGTTAATGTTGTTTTCTACATTATTGGAGTAGACATTACTATTTCTGTTTTCTAAGAGTAGTTGGAATTCTGTTTTATTCAGATTCACTTCATCTGTTCCTCCTTATTTGTATAGCAAGAGAAAAAGTTGAGAAAATCAGAAAAAAGTTTGAGCCAAACCTGGAGACAGGAATGCAGGCTGGTTTAGGGATGTAAAACAGGATGTAACTCCAGTTCAGCTCTATGCTCGGACACGGAAACAAAATGAACATCATCAGTGCTGTTACAGAATTGTTCATGTGGCAGTAGCAGTATTCTCTTGGAAATGGGTGTCCATATTTATCATTTGTAACTATTTTCCTTATTTAGATAAATGATCAGAGCCCCTTGTTTGTATATTCATTATAGCTGATTTATGTGAGCTCAGTTTACTTCAACATTAAAGGGATTAAGTTTGAGCTTGCACAGCTTTTAATTTTCATGATACCCTAAATGTCTGTGTTCACAAACACATGCAAATAATATAGGACTTCAAATGGTTTGTTGACTTGACTGAAAGGTGCCAAAACAGATTTTTAATTCATAAGGCTTCCACAGTAAATATAAGACTTTAAAAGTATAAGCTTAAATAAGGGAATTGTATACACTGTTTTCACTTGTAAGGTGTTATGTCTATTGGATAGTGCTTATGTCCTTGACAAAATGTCTGCCACAACTAAACCAGATTTTATTGTCTGAATTTTTAAATACATGAGCTCATGGACACAGTCATCACAATTGCAGAAGCACTAGGAAAAAATCCAGTCTGCTCATAATTTTAAGATTAAAATGCAAAAATTCCACTGAATTTGGTTTCTGAAGTTTGGACCTAGAAGTAAATATTAGAAATTTGTAAAAATACAAACTCCCTGTGTAGTAACAAAGAATTATGCATCTCATGAGACTCAAAACAATTTGTGATCGGGAGACAGAAAAGAACAATCCTTAGGGGAGAACCCATATTTTTTATACCTTGAGCGAATACTCCGCTACTGATGAGTACTTGGCAATTTGTTGTTGTTGTATCTTTTGTACGTCTTCCTTTTCAGCACATTTTCCATTCTAGTTTTCAGGCAACTGCTTAGAATGGTAGAGGGGAGGCAGCAGTGCAGAGAGAGGAGATGTCAGCAGTGACAAAGTGAGAAAGCTGTCCCTGTCAGAAGGGGTGGGCATGCATGGCACTGGGAGAGTAGATGGAGCCACAGCTTCAAGAAACAGCAGCTCAGTGAGCAGCATCTTAGCTGAGCCCCAGGTGAGTTCAATAGCTCCAGCAGCTGTTTCTGGATTTCTTCCAGTTTTCCTGCTTCTTTCTTGGAGAATCCCTACACTGGACCACAGAGCAGAGCCCAGTGAAGCTTGAACCTCATACCTATTACACAGCTTTAATTGAAAAGGAATCCCCATCCAGTATAGCTTAGACGTGCTGGTTGTGGCACTTTGCATGGAGGGAGGAGATTCCTACTTAAACCACTGAGGCCAACAAAGGAATTAAACTGCTCCCCACTTTCTGACCATTAGGCTCATTCATAAGGATGTGAAAATTTGAAATGCAGCTACGGAAAGGTGCATTTTTCCAAAAGTACAGGCCTCTCTTGTTTAATGCCTTCTATTATGAAGAGGAATCAAAGCCCCTCAATTTAGGGATCTGGCTACAGGAGTACTTTTTCTTTCTATAGGTGAAACATCCATGAGAGGTAAGTGCATGGACAACTGGAGTAAAATCACGGACAACCATTTACATGAAGAAAGTCAGTTTCAGCACTCGTTAAAGATAAAGGGTTTAGCTTTGTAGGCAGTTACAAACATCTCTAAATTTTTCCAAATTAAAAAAAAACGCAGAATATTTTCTTTAGAAGATGTTCTCCATCTCCCACTGTTGCATAACTTCTACAGCAGAAGATTGCTTTTTCTCTTGCGCTCATTTGTCATTTGGAGGTCCTGGAAATCCTCTACATTTTCCATACAAGAGCTATACTGAAATTACTGATCAAAGCTAGAAGCAGCCTGGAGGCCGCTCAGAGTTGGAGCTCAGGCTGAACCAAAACCCAACCCCACATTCTCAGCTGTACCATGTAACTCCACTTTTGGATCAGGACCGGGATGGATTGGGTGCAGGTCTGCAGGAGCTTTGCCCCTCACTGAACATGAGCACAAAACCTGGTCTGTAATGTCATTTGCAAGCACCAGGGCTTGCTCAGGCATCCCCGCCTCCCGCCGTGCCGCTTCCCGGGGGATTCCCGGGAGCTCTGCAGGTAGGTGGGAAGACACCAGCGCCTCCTCCCCCGCAAGCCCTGGCTGCGGGGCGCACCCTGCCCTGACTCTTGGCTGGGTTTTTACTTCAGTTTTGTACTTAGAGTTTGTCTTCCCTTCCTCAAAACAGCCGGAAAAGGGAAGCTTTGGGCGGTGCAAGGCTCCCTCACCTCCCCTTCCGCCGCCTGCTCCGCCCCGGGTGCTGCGGAGCGGGGCGGCCGCGCAGGTGAGGCCCGGCGGTGTCCCTGTGGCCCGGGGCTGCCTTCCCAACAGAGCCGGCTTCACCCTCTGCGCTCGCTTCAGGGCTTAGGCTTTAGGCAGGCCTTGCTCGTGGGAAAGCCCGCCATGAAAAAATGCTTTGTTTGGTTTTTTTTTCCCCTCCCCCAAGAAGGGTTAAGGGATGCTGATCCTCACCCCAAATTTCTCTTCCAGTTTTCGGCATGGCAGTGGACTGGCTGGGCTTTGGCTACGCCGCCCTGGTGGCATCAGGAGGGATCATAGGCTATGCAAAAGCAGGTAGGGTGCCGAAAGGTGCTTCTCTCTCCTTCCTTCTTCCCCCCCACCCCCTCCTCCCTCTCCCCAGTAACTTGGTGTGAGCTGGGCAGCTTTTTACGAAAGCGTCCTATCTCGAAGTTGACCCAAATGTAAATTTTATCGGTTTGTACCATGTGCTGATAACTTGCTGTTGGGGTGTGGTGGATTTTAAGTTGAGCTGGTGCTTTGGACTGATAAGACCATAATCTGCTTTCTGGTGCATGCTGATATCAGCACTGTGCTCTTTGGGTGAATTGTCATATATTTGCTTCAGAAAGGCTTTTTCCCTTATGTTTAAAATACAAGTATTCTATAAGTGTTCCATATCTTCAAGTGCCATAAAGCACCATTTTCCCCCCTTAAGAGATTTATTTCCATTTTAATCTTTGATGATAACAGTATACTGCAAGCTGCAGAGAGCTTTCAGAACTATCTTTTCTCCAAGTAGAGCTGAACAGTGCAAATCAGTCCTTAAACTTGTTCTTCTTCTGGACTCTGCATCATAAGCTTCCCCTCTGACCTACTGCTTTCATTTCCTGCCCTTTTTCTGAGTTAGCCCTCCTCCAGAAAGAGCTGTGGATTCACTCCTGCTGCAACACTGTGTCTTACAGTTTTGCAAATCCTTAAGCCGTCTTAGTTTTCGTGATAGGAAGGGGCATTGCTGAAGTCAGTAAGACTCTTAGCAGTGCATTTGACTACATGGATGCTAGTGCCTGTTCCAGTCTGTTTTCCATTGGCTTGGATTTATCCTTTGGGATGTGAATAGAGTTTAGGACAGAAGGGACAGTACTGAGAACTTAAGTAACTAATTGCATGTGTATTCCTCTGAGGCCATTATGAAATGATAAATGTCTTTCTTGTCCTCTGGAACCCGATTGGGAGGACATGGTTGTGCTCAGGCAAGGGAATCCACGTCACAGGATTTTTGAAGGGGAACAGAAACTCATATGGTGACTGCTAGAGAGGAAAAAAAAACCATATAAAGGAGCCATTGTGTCCTTACTAATAACTTGGAGAAACCAAAAGAAAATGGAACTTTCATGCATAGAGCTAAGTCAGTGTTCTGATCTTTTCTTTTACAAGCAGATACCCACACAGACAGGGGGCAGTAGTAGGTGCCTTTTGGAGAGGCATGGCAATCCCAAGGGTGAGTAAGTGATTGATTGATTGATTGATCGGTAGATTTTTATGTCTTCATTTAGCAAGTTCTCTGGGTCCCTGTGTTTTGAGATGTAGGAACTTCTTGAGCCAGAGGTGATGTGGTTGTCCTAGTAAGTGTATGTGTCATAGCTGCTTAAACAATGCTTTGAGGTAAAATTCAAGGATATGATGGATGTTTCTTGTCTCCCAGGCTTGTGGAAAGCATTGTAGCTGCCTCAGATTTGTTGTTAGCCCGTATTCTGTGTAAAGCAACCACTTACTAGAGTGTGCATCTTTTTCTTGCACATGTACAAGTATGCCAGGTGCTTTCTTTCATCTTTGTCTCTTGTTTTTTATACCAAAAGCAAGATCTAAAGCAATATTACAGCAACCTTGTTGATGACTGAAAAATGATTACTTTCTGGAAGCAATATGCAGTCCTCCTGTAACATTGAGAGGAGATCTCTATCAGCTTAGCTTTTCAATCTCAAATCTTTGAAAGGTGACCTCAGAAATGGAGTACATAAAGAACCACCTTCAGTAGCATTAAGTCTTTAATATTCCATTAGCCTTATGGAGGGCATTCACCACTCACAGTGATCATGCCACTTCATTACTTAATATAGTCTATAAATCACCAATTTAAATGTGGTATCCATTATTTTCTGACACTTTGGGATTATCATTTATACTGAGGAGTCGATTCAAAGTTTAGGTGGGTCCTGGAAACCTTCTTCCAAAGTCTGCAGTTACCCTTGGATCAAATCTCAGGTGTACTTAGGAGATATGACCTCTCTTGCTCAACTCCGCTGTGCTCCTTGGCAACTCTTTGAATGCCCTCCTGCCCAATTTCACCCTCATATCCTTTTTTCTGATCTTAAATCCTTACAGTTTAATCCATATACTTTACTGCCTCTCAAGAAATTTTCATCTTACTGTTTTGAAACAACATGCTTCAGTTTGTGCATGGAAATCACCAATTCTTTTGTTTTTCTCACTATTCTTTCAATCATAAACATATTAATAGCTTTGCTGCTGGAGAAATGCCATATGTACCTTATGAATGAGTAGTGGAAGTGTTTCTTGGTGCTGATCAGCATGGTCTCAATATCTTATAAAAACCCTTCTCTAATCTTCTTTATAACAATGAATGATGAATGCCCTTTTTATTTTTCATTCATGTTGGTGCTTTACAAAACAGGTAAGCTGCTGACCAAGTTAATTTTTAAGTTTCTAATAAATGCATTATCTTTTATTTGCTCAGGTAGTGTTCCATCACTAGCCGCTGGCCTTTTCTTTGGGAGTTTGGCTGGACTGGGTGCTTATCAGGTCTCACAGAATCCAAATAACATTTGGGTTTCTCTGAGTAAGTAATTTAAAATTTTATTTAGAAAATATTATATTTACCCTCTATTTTTAAAACGTCTTTGCAGAAGAGCTAAACATGGATAATGTTACAAATCTAACTTCAATCCTGTCTAAACTTTACTGAACTGGTGGCAGCCAACATGCATCTGTCTTGTACTGATATGTTTGAAGGATCATAGTGCAAGGGCAGTGCTAATAAATGGATTTCCAACCTCTTTTTGGCTGGATCCTCCTGCTTTGAGCATCCTGCAGGAGGCTGTAACATTTTGGGAAGTGGGATTCCCCTTCAGACTGACCATACCCCTAGCAGACTATTTTATTATCACAGAAAATGGCAGAGATTGTGATTGGCTTATTTTCATAGATGACAAATATGTGAAATTAAAAAGGTGTTGATGCCTGTGGAGATTTAAGAGAGAAGCAAGCTTTAGTAATGCTGTTTTTTCTTCCTTCTCAGAATTGGAGTTTCCCTTCCCTGTGGTTTGAGAAGGTAACTGTGGAGAGTTACTGCTTAGTCAGTGTTTAAAGAGCCATCACTGACTATAGCATTTTTTTTCTGAAGCAGTGACATGGCATCTGGATCTTTGACATGTGAAAGTCAGAAGTGAAAGGGGAAGGCCCAGCATTTCTTTGCACTTCAGCTTTATTTACAGACAGTCCACTTCCACACCTACTGGCCAGGCCAAAAGCTGTGCATGGTCAGGCCTTAATACCTGAAATAAACTGCAGACACAGCAAGCTTAAGAAGTGCGAGGTCAAGTGTTCTCCCAAATTTAAGAGACAGATACATTTCTGTAACTCAGTGGCATATGGAGTCTTTTCCTGTTCATGTTTAAAAGTTTTTTGAGAACATGCTTTCTACTGCTGTTGGAAACAAAATTCCATTGTGTTGGACTATGGTTCCAGTCTCCTACATATCTCTTTACATGGGATAAGTAGATGTCAGTGACAATATTTGGGCTGGTGTTAGGGAGGAAGGATGCTATGGCTAGGACTGAAGATGAACTGGATTCTGCAGGAGCAGTCATCACATAGAAGCAATGGTAGGGGATAAAAGAGTTGTTGGAATAGCGTGTTGTGTGTAGCTGTTACCACTGGGTAGCAGATGCAAACTAAGGCTAAGGATTTCATCAGTGTATGTTTTCCTTGTAGTTTTTTTAGCCTTCAGTCTTTATTTGAGATACCATGTTCCAGGGGCTGTCCTTTCTGTCTTACTGAGTCAGTGAAACTACCTGGCTCCTGTCTCTGGGTCAAGTGGTCAGGGACAATAGCTTTAACTCTCAATAGCTTTAAGCATTTGGTAATGCTTAGCACACTTTCCTTTTGGAGTCTTTTGAAAACATTAATTAGCTAATTCTCAAAATATTACTACAAGTTAGACATGATACTACAAGTTATACACTGTCTGCTAGATTTTGATGTACGATACTTACTCTTTACAAACTGAGGCATTTTAAAATTTACACAATTTATTGATTCTCTTAGTCCTTCAAGTGAAGTAACCTTGTTTCTCTTTTTTTGCTGGATGCTGCTACTTCTCTCTGTTCTGTTAGTTTTTAATTGTTACGTTCCTCCCACATACGCATCTCTGCTGACTGGACTGTACAATCTCTCATTTTAGTTACATCTGGAGCACTGACTGCTGTCATGGGAACAAGATTTTACAACTCCAGAAAATTCATGCCTGCAGGACTAATTGCTGGTGTCAGGTACAATACATTTTTGTAACCTCGTGTGTATGATTTCTTAATCGCTTAATTAAACTGAGATGGAGTGAATCATATTTTGTATCGGTTTTGTTTCCATGCACCACTTACATAAAGCTTTTGAAAATGAATTGACAAATTGTTGTTATTATTGCTAAATGATATGTTTTTTCCCTTTACACAGTTTGCTAATGGTTGGAAGATTAGCACTGAAGATGCTGGAAAAGCCCCAGGAAAAGTAACTGTTAATTTTACATCTTTATATTTGGAAAAGGAAACTTGATAATGAAGTTGCATGAATGCAGAAGTGAGAAGATGAAAAAAATTTCTGTATCAAGACATTTTTTTAATCTTTTTATGTAAGGGGGAGTAGAATGATGAGACAGATAGTTTATATATATATATATACAAGGTGGCATTTGTTCCAATGATCAGGTAGAGCTGTTTGTGTATAGAGAGAAATGTGTCCTGTGTTTGATTTTTCCGGACGTACTTCAATGTATTTTAACACTTCTGTGTTTTTATATTCGAAAATATACTGCTGGCATGTATGAAGCAGAGAGAACTTTTAATTAAGAAAATATCCACAAAGAGGCATCAGGAGTAACTGGCTACATACAATAATGTATCTCAAACTTTTTATACTGAGTATTACAGTGTGCTTTACCTGTTGCATTCTGATTTGATATACCATGTCTTTATAAAGTCAAACAGATCTTGCCATTTTATTGTGAAATGATGCTAAAACGATGCTTTTCTATAAATAAAATCTGTTACAAACCTTTATTTGGCATGTTTTTTGTACAGTTTCTGTGTTTGGGAACAGGGGTATTTTTTTTCACCTTGTTTTCTCAGTGGAAGTCTTTGCAGTGGGCTGTTAGTATCCATGTGCTGTCTTTCAATGATACTTAAAAATCACTTTATAAATGGAAGGACAGAAGATTAAATTGGGGCCTTCATTAACATTGCATTAAAAAGTTGGTTGAAAGGGACTTACCCTGTGGATTAATTAAGTGAGATTTGTGCTAGGCTGAAATAACAGTTGAATGTGATCTAGACTGCATAACTGGAATAAAATACCCTAACGCTTTGTAATTCTGATCTTACAGACTTATTTGACAATAGAATGTATCAGCATTTTATTTTTATCTCTTAGGAGAGTGGCTGTGCCTCTTCAAATCTGTTTTTACTAGAAAACCATGGAGTCAGGAGGGTTCCTTGTTCTGCTGTGATGCCTGAGAACTGAAGTGTGGAAGAGGCATCAGTGGCATCTGGTGCTTTTGTTGTCACTCCAATCTTGATTGCTTCTCTTGCACTGAATCTTTCAGCTCCATTAGTGCAGGCACAGCCCACATGGGCTTAGCACTGTGATGGAAGGGAGAGAGAGGCAAGAAACGTGAAAGAAAATCCTTTATCAGCTTATTCTTTAGTGATACATGATTATTGATAAATTAGGATTCTTACAGAGTGTAACTTTATTTTAAAGTGATATTTTATGTAGTGACTATTTAAGATTTTACTTTGGGACCTTTATACCACTGATTATATCAGAACCTTATCAATGGCTTAACATGATAATGACAAAGCAAGTTTAAATTAACTTGCATCTTACACGCTTTCCATTTTGTAGTGCTTAAAGGAATTTGTAAAAATTGCCTCAAACTGCATAAAGCAGATACCAGACTACATAATTGCTCCATTTTGTTGGTCATTTCAACGTTTGTATTTCCTTTTCTGAAAATGGCATTTAGTAGTATTGAGTCAGAGTGACATTTCTACTGTTTTGAATCAGTGGTCACCCATATGGTAGTGGATGGGAAGCTGTTATAGTAGAAAGTAGTAACTACAAGCAGATCTAGAGATGTTAGGCCAGTTACCAATTCTTTTAGCAAAAGTTATAAAATTAATTCCAGGTTTTTGAATATATTTCATATTGTAACCTCTCTTGTTTCCAGGCACTTAATCTGTAAATAACCTGATCTGTACAGGTTATGAATCTGCAGGGAGCAATACTAAAAACATGTTAAAACATGTCTGAATTCTAATCTCAGTTAAATCATAGTCTCTTTTGAACATACTTCAAGCAAAGTGTAACTGAAGTTTTGTAATTACCTCTTTATATTTTTAAATCACCCCATGTAACTGAATATAAAATCTCATCACTGATACAGAATTGTATAGAGCCATTCAAGATTTAAAGACATTAATATCCTTTCTCCAGCTTGCCCCTGCTTTTAGTCTGATTGTTAGCTAATTCTAAAAGATTTCTTTCTGGGTTTTTTTTCCACTAAGAGTGGTCTCTATGTAAATTGAGATAATTACTTTTGCATTAAATCCACTGTGGCTGTGCCATGACTTGAATGGAACTTTATGTTATGAGTCAGCTTGCATATGGATTTTGGAAAGAGCGATTTAGTTATATTTGGGAAATGAACTGCTAAAATAACTCTGAAATTAAGGCCGCTCTGTTCAAAGCACACTCTGAAAATGAAAACATTAGTTTAATATTTCTTACAGTTTCAGCTGTCAGCACAAGCTGAAATGAATACTGATTTTTTTTAAAAAGGTCCAGGAACAGGAAACTAGTTCTACTATACACATACTGACTCACCAGGATTCAAAAACTCAGAGTTTAATCATGCATCCAGTACATTACAGAATTGAGAGAAGAAAATAATTTGAGTTGTTAAAGCCTTGTTTCCTAGAGTAAGGGCCCAGGTCCTCCATTCCACATCTACTTGCCTGATAGAAGCTGGGTGGCAAGAGGACGTGTCAGGTATTTTACCACTCTCTCGAATGGCTTGCTCAGGACCAGAGGAGGGAATTTCCTGTTCACTTTGGTAGGCAGATGATCTCTTGAAAGTAGGAGTTTGCCCTAAATTCTGTAAGGGGGATGTTTAAGCCTATCTGTCTTTGTAATAGCAGTTGCTTACCTTAAGTTCTGGGAAGCGAGAGATGTTGGGCTCCTTTCAGTTCCTGCTCTGGATGGGTTCAAGTTCCCTTGCCAGGGAAGGGCTCCTTGCCTTAGGCCATGGGATATCCTGCAGGGAGAATGTTGCCAGGAGAAGCCACACCATAGCTGAGAAGAGGTTGCAAAGTTCTTGGGATCTGTGGGAAAAGGATCCCTATTTTTTAAGTCTTCTTTTAAAGCTAAATAGTAACTGGCAAAAATGCAGAAACATCCTGAAGCTGAGCAATGCAACTCAGACTTCTGTCTTCCCAGAGTGGAAAATCCATGGGACGACCTAGATTTCACCCATATGTTTACTTCTGGCTAACGCTAGGGTCTCCAGTGCAGGATCTTACCTGTGGTGCCCCAATTGCTGACACTGAGGCAGCATCACGTACATACATGTTTGGAATGTTACAGAACACCCAATTAGTGAAAATGTGAGCAAATATTTTGTGGGGAGAGTCAAAATATTGGACAATTGAGTGCCTCAGTTATGGCTGAGTCTTTAGAGGTACAACACTGAGACCTCTAGTACAGCCATAATATACTCAGGCTCAGTTGCACCACTGAGTTGAGGTTACTCACACATTGATAGATGTCACACCCTAAGCTGTTCTTCCAATTAATGTGACATTTGCAGGTAGCAAAAATCTCTTTAATTTAGTACAAATGTGTGGTATAGTGTGAGAATTCAGGTAATGTTACCTGAGTAGTACAGGCAACTGTCTTTCACAAACGAGCAAAGGAGAATGAGAGGAGGATGAAAGATGTTTCAAGTGGAATGGTTTAGAAGGGAAGTAGTCATGTGCTGTCCTACTTTATCCCCTGTTCTAAGAATATGGTACAAGCCTGTTTTAATGCAAAACGAGTCCCCTAACTCCTGTTCTGCTGCAGGCTTTGAAAGTGCAATTTGCCATGTCCCAGTTCTGTCAGTCATTGTGCTGGGAGCTGTTGGCACTCTGTCATCACCAGCTGAGGGTCAGTCTGTGCTGAAACTAATATGGCCTGAAGTATTACACAATTATCCTTTTGTGGTGTTAAAATTACTGGCTTCTTGGCATTACAGTCATGCTTTCTGACTGCACAGCTTAATCACCTGGAAAAATGGGAGGGGAAAAAAAGGTCAGGAGAACTCCAAGCAGTTATGACACAAGGAGGAAAATCTTTGTTTCTCCAGAATCCTTCCCAGTAAAAATGGAAAAATGTTGCATCAGTAATAACATAGAGGCATCTGCCCTCATCTCTCCTGCTCCCTTGAAATGCCATGATGGAACAGATCAAAGTGCTTATGCTTTTATGCAATATCCCCAGCTCAGTCCAATGCACAAGTGATTTTGGGTGTTCCCTTTAGTCTTTTTGTGCTTCTCTTCTGAACTGTGAAGTGGCGATAATGTTTTCTGTATCCCTTCCCCGTCTGTCTTTTACACTGCTGTCTTACACAGTGTGTGGCACAAAATGTTCTCTGTCCCAGGAGCAAGAATTGGTAGCTGGATTTGATACTGTTTTATTGCTGGTAGTTCATACAGTGTTCTGATACTCTTTTAGAAAAACCCTAATGAGAAAAAATATATGGTACAGCAAAAGTCTATTTGCTTTATTTCATAAAACGTTAGCATTTTCTAACATATTGCTATCCTATTTTGAGATCCTGTCCTGTAAGCACGATAACTAAGCGGGATTGAGCTTTAGTACTAATACTTAGAATCATAGAATATTCTCAGTTGGAGGGGACCTTTGAGGATCATTGAGTACCACTCCTGACTCCACACAGAGCAACCTAAAAGTGAAACTATGTATCTAAGATCATTGTACAAGTGCTTGTTGAACAGCATCAGGTTAGGGACCATCACCTCTTCCCTGAAATCTTGTTCCAGTGCTTGGCCACCCCTTATTGAAGAACAATGTCCTGTCCTCTCCTCCTCCTCTCCTCCTCCGAACCTCTCCGAACCTCTCCGAACCTCTCCGAACCTCT
>VZTZ01046640.1:688692-729318 GCA_013400955.1 Drymodes brunneopygia
CCCCTTTTTGTATGTTTCCATTTTCTCCTTGGTGTTCGTTTGTTTTTTCCTAGTTTTCTTTTTCCATTTTTTCGCCTTGTTAGTCGGTGGCTGTGCTGGGCATGCAGAGGTTTGGGAAGGCTTTGCAGCGCGCAGAGCCGGGAGAGGGCGGCAGCGCGGCTCCGATGCAGTCGCTGTCAGCTGGTGGAGAAAGGCACCCCACCCACCCAGAGACGCGGAGACAAGGATAAATAACAATCAACCTAATTCCAATAGAGGGTTTGCCCGCTTGTCGCTATCTGACCTGGAACATCAAATGCCGGAACACAAATGCTTGGCTGTCTCAGCTGAATAGGTCTTTAGCTTCTTTATTACCTTAGCGCTGGCCTGAGGAATGAAAGGAAATGGTCCTGGGGGCAAAAGGCTTTTCTCACCAAGCACACCGTGCAATCCAATGGTCGTGCTGCTAAGGAGCTGATAATAATCGCGCGAAGAATGAAAATAAAACCCTTTTGCCCTCTTCTTACAGCCCCTGAAGGAAATCACTTATCTGTATTGGAAGATCAGCCCAGTCTTTCTCACCTATTTACAGCAAGAAACAAAATCTGCGAGTTGTCAGCCTGATTCACAAGCAGAGGGGATTTAGCAGGACAGGCGTCCTTCTCTAAGCACTTTCAGAAAACATATAAACGTTATAGTTTTGTAAGATGCTGGAATAAATATGTATATATATATAATGAGGGAGAGGATGTTGGCTAAGTTTCTTTGGATACGTGCTCTTTCAGCAGTGGAATAACAATAGAAATGGCTGGGACCAAATTATGTGCTGTTACCTGAAGGCATCTCACCAGTAGGAGAGTTACTGGATGCGCTGAAATTCCTTCTGACCCCTCTGTTCCTCAATAAACCTGCACGCAACTTCCTCTGGGGATGGGCCAAGTATTGCTCTGTTAGTATGCAGCACCACAGTCAGCAGGGCAGAAAAACACACACCAGGAGGAGAGAAAAGAGATGAAAAGCAGCAGGAGCAAAGTAAATGCTTTTAAATTCTGGACAGAAACTTCCCTCCACTGAGATTCCTGCAGGTCTCTGGTGTCATGACAAGACACAAAATATTCTGAGGTAGGAGGAAGGTGCGTCCATTTACTCAGGTTTTGTTTCTGTTAAAAAATGAAGCCTATACTGGGAGGCAGGGAAAATTTTTTATGATGGGGCTAGGAGCCCTAAAATCGTGACAATGGACACAGAGTCACAGTCCTAAAATCTTCTGAAAGTGTTCTAATCCATCAAGTTGTTGTGAAAATGATCATTCTGGCTCTCTGTGTGGTTACATATCCCTGGTGTTTAGCAGTGTGCTAGATGCTCCACTTTGCATTGTTTGTCCTATATCCAGCAATATCTTCAGTTCCCAGACACTACCTCACCTGGCAACCCGGCAGCATTTACATCAGCTTGGGGCCTGTCGCCAGATTTTCTCCTTCCTGTGCTGCTACTGTCTCACCCCTGCCAAAAAATAAGGACACCGTGTTCAACTTATGTCTATAAATATCACCTATATGGATTTATTTTTATATAAATTCATTTATTTGTGTGAAGGGCAGTAGGTTGTTTAACAGCCAGTTTCTCGGGCGGCACACAGAGTCTCTGATCAACACAGAACCAACTTCAGCTACATCCTGCTTATGGCCAGGTGGGCAATTAACACGCACATTCATGCTTCTGCACAGCAACAGCAGTAGCATGACTGCACTTTTTAAAAAGCCTTTTGTTTGCTTAGGTATGGTTTTGGTATTTGCCAGTGATAAATACCAAATAACAGTGATAAAAAGTGACATTAACAGAGATAAAAAACAAATAACATTTTCTTCTGCATATCCTATTCCCATATTGTCAAGCAAGCAAATATTTCCAATACTAAAAGGCATTGTGACTTTCTGAGACAGAGGTGGCAGCAGCCTGCAATTATTCCTGTTCCTCTCAGCTGTCAACCATTAGACTACCAGTTTCTTTGGGGAATGGTGTGATGCACGGAGGCAGAAAAGATCCACAGATTTTGTTATGACGTATTTGATTTATAGAACATATCCCACAGGGTGCCCTCCAGGATCAGGACTACCTCAAGAGTATTCCTTTCATGTGAGTGTTAACTGTATGGTGTCACCTACAGACACTCTGCTTGCTTTAGTCAGGGCTCTCTTTAACAATGCACCAAAAGATGAGCTAAAAGATGATGGTAAATGCATTCAAATCCTCCCTTATCAACCGCAAACAGGGTGTGGTGCCCATGCTAAAAACTCATGCGCAGGAAAAAGAGTTAATTGTTTAAAAAAACACGTTAAGTGACACCTAATTAGTGCTAATCTCAAATTTCCCTCTTTTTTTTCTTTTTTTTTTTTTTCCCCCAGGAGCAGTGAAGGTTTGGGGGGAGGGAGGGTAAGAGGGGTCAACCTACTGTTAATTGCATCTTGTTTAGCTGGGTCACTGCGGTTGACCTCATTCAAAGCTGTGTTGGGTTGACCCTGGCTGGATGTCAGATGCCCACTGAAGGCATTCTTATCACTCCCTTCTCAGCTGCCCAGGGGAGAGAAAATAAAATGAAAGGATTTAAGGACAAGGAGAGATCTCTCACCAATTAACGTCATAAGCACAACAAATTCGACGCTGGGAAAATTAATTTGATTTATTACCAATCAAACCAGAGCAGAACAGTGAGAAGGTAAACTAAATCTTAAAAACACCTTCCAACTTCACTCCTGATTTTCTCCACCTCCTCCCTGCAGTGGCCCAGGCTGATGTTGNGCTAATCTCAAATTTCCCTCTTTTTTTTCTTTTTTTTTTTTTTCCCCCAGGAGCAGTGAAGGTTTGGGGGGAGGGAGGGTAAGAGGGGTCAACCTACTGTTAATTGCATCTTGTTTAGCTGGGTCACTGCGGTTGACCTCATTCAAAGCTGTGTTGGGTTGACCCTGGCTGGATGTCAGATGCCCACTGAAGGCATTCTTATCACTCCCTTCTCAGCTGCCCAGGGGAGAGAAAATAAAATGAAAGGATTTAAGGACAAGGAGAGATCTCTCACCAATTAACGTCATAAGCACAACAAATTCGACGCTGGGAAAATTAATTTGATTTATTACCAATCAAACCAGAGCAGAACAGTGAGAAGGTAAACTAAATCTTAAAAACACCTTCCAACTTCACTCCTGATTTTCTCCACCTCCTCCCTGCAGTGGCCCAGGCTGATGTTGAAGGGGGTTTGAGGTCAGTTCCTCAGACATTGTCACTGCTGCTCCCTCCTCCTCAGGAAGAGGACTCCCCACACTCATTTCCTGCTTGAGCATGGGGTCTCTCCCAAGGGAGATGGACCTCCATGAACTTCTGCAAGGTGAGTCCTTCCCATGGACTGCAGTTCTTCATAAATTCCTCCATTATGGATCCCTTCCACAGGGTGCAGTCCTTTAGGAGCAGACTGCTCCAGCGTGGGTCCCCCTTGGGGTCACAAATCCTGCCAGCAAACCTGCTCCAGGGTCTGCTTCTCTCTCCATGGGTCCCTAGGTCCTGCCAGGAGCCTGTTCCAGCATGGGCTTCTCAAAGGGTCACAGCCTTCTTCAGGCACATCCACCTGGTCTTTCACGGGCTGGAGGTGGATCTCTGCTCCCCTGTGGACCTCTGTGGGTTGCTGGGGGACAGCTGCTTCGCCATGCCCTGCACCAGGGTCTGCAGGGAAATCTGGGCTCCAGCGCCCGGAGCACCTTCCTCCCCTCCTCCTTCACTGACCTGGGTGTCTGCAGGGCTGTTTGCTCTCACCCTTGTCTCCAGCTGCAGTTGCTCTTGTGCAGTAACTTCTTTCCCCTTCTTAGATAGTATTCCCAGAGCTGCTACTGCTGTCACTGATGGGCTTGACTTGACAGCTTTGCAAGCAGGACATCATTCGAGTTCTTTTACCCCATTCCATGTAGAGCATCCTGCTATGTGTTTTACAGGCTCTAGAAATATGACTCCAGATAGAAATCCTGACCCTTCATAATTCCTTACCTCAAAAGTCTTTCTCATATGAGCCTACAATAAAGTGCACAAATGCCAGAAATCTGTCTGGTAATAAATGAAATTCAGGTGACAAAATCAAATATGATTTATTTCTTCAGAATCATAAAATTATGAGGTGCGTGCAGCATGGTAATGTAATGCACTATAAACTTAAAAGAACAGATGATGTGGAAAAACAGTAAAGGCAACTTTATTTGGGTTATGGACTCAGTGAAACTCAAATACCAAGAAGCTTGCTTTTTCCAGGTATATTGGTTTTGTATTGCCTGGTTTTGGTAGCAGGGGGGTCTACAGGGGTGGCTTCTGTGAAAAGCTGCTAGAAGCTTCCACCATGTCCAGCAGAGTCAATCCCTGGTGGCTCTAAAGATGGATGTGCCTCTGGCCAAGGTTGGGCATATTAGTAAGGGTGATACTGCCTCTGTCACAACATGTTTAAGAAGAAATCAAAACAAAAGTTGTCGCAGTTGTAGTTTCAACCAGAGAAGAGTGGAGTGAGAACACATGAGAAGAACAACTCTGCAGGCACCAAGGGCAGTGAAGAAGGAGGGGCAGGAGGTGCTTCAGGTGCTGGAGCCAAGATTCCTCTGCAGGTCATGGTGCAGCCAGTGGTGAAGCAGCTGTGCCCCTGCAGCCCATGGAGGACCAAGAGGATGCAGAGATCCACCCACAGCCCATGAAGGAACCCACACCAGAGCGGGTGGATGCCAGAGAGGAGGTTGTGACCTCATGGGAGACCCATGGAGAGAGGTGCCCTGTACCCAGGCTGGAGCAGCCTAACCTTGGAGGACTGCACCACCTGGAAGAGTGACCCACACTGCAGCAGTTTAATGAGGGCTGCTCCCCATGGGGTGGACTCATGTTGCAGCAGTTCACAGGGAGCTGTTGCTCATGAGATGGAGCCACATTGGAGAAGTTCACAAAAAACTGTCTCCCATGGGAGGGACCCCACGGTGCAGCAGGGGAAGGATCCCTCTCCCTGAGCAGTGAGAGAAGCCTCGAGTGATGAACTGACAATATCCCCCATTCCCTGTCTCCCTGCACCACTGGGGTAGGAGGCAGAGCTGGAGGGAGGGAAGGGTGGGGGGAAGCTGTTTTTAAGGGCTTGTTCTACTTCTCATTATCCTGCTCTGATTTAATTAGTAATAAATTCACTTCATTGTTGCCCTGATTTTTCTAGAGTGCTGTGTTTATAGTTGGTAGCAAAGGTTCTCATAGATTTTGTGTAAACAATCCATGTTTCTGTAATCGGCCAAGGATTATTTTGTACTTTGGATGTTGTTTTTCATTCTTCTTTTTGGAGTGGAGAATGTGATGGACTGTGTTTCTCACCTATGGAATTTGAGAGGTAGTAACCTCTGTCCAGTCCATAACTATCTGTAAAAAGGTATAAATATAAGAATAAAGAAAGGCTGGGATTTTTTTTACTCTCTGCCCAGCCTTGGTGGCTGACCTCCTGAAGTTGCCTGATTGTTTCGTATCCGACCGTGCAACACTTCATATCTCTAAGCTGAGCCTGTTTTGCCCAAGATGGTAATTGAAGAGTGAGCTCTCCCAGTCCTTATCTCAAACCATGAACCCTTCATTAAATTTTCACTGTCCAGCTGCAGAGGGGAGTGAGTGAGCAGCTTTGGTGAGTGCCTGGCATCCAGCCAGCATCAATCCCCAACATCAGGCTTGATCACATTTTGTATTTCCAGCTGAATTGCTCTATATACATCACCAAGAGCATGCGTGACTCCAAATGTTAACCCAATATAGCTCAAGTGGAATCTGGCTGGGGGACAAAATGGGCTGGATTTAGAAACAAAGATGGCAACTAATTTCTCCCCATTCCTGCTACCCCTCCCTTAACTTACTGTTGCCCTTTTTTGTATAGACAGGCCTTTTTCCCAAAGAACCAGTAACATGATAGCTTGCTGAAAACTCTCATGCTCTCCTAAGAGTTGTGTCTTCTCTTTTATCTGTAGTTTGGTGACTTTGGCTGCCCAGATTCATAGCTAGGACAGCACATGTGTGTAAGATTGTGCCCAGCAGGAGCCCTGCCAAGTAAAAAGCCAGGTAAAGGATCCCTTCTCATGGAAATGTGGGAGGGGTCATGTGAACTTGCAGTCAAATGCCTCAGTGTGCAGCAGGGTACCAAGAGATGGAGAGGAGGAGCTGCAGAGGTAAAGCTTGGTCCCCAAATGCAAGTCTCAGGGGCCACCCACTGATTCCTGCACACTGTGACTGACAGTCCTCAATTGTGGGCAATTGCGACTCCAGAGAAAACATCGGCCCTAAAACGTTCCCAGGGCTATCTGGATGTGTACCCCTGGCCACCTTCATCATGCTGCTTCCTGGGGTGGGCCACCACCTCCAGTGTCACCCTGGCCAACTCAGCCATCCCTGGTCAAGACAATGGATTTTTTTAGGCCCCTGCTCTGAGCAAACACTGTGGATTTAGCCCCTCAAAGGGAGGAGGTAGAACTGACAGCAGCCTGGTCTCTCCAGAGTAATTGACTAAAATTAATTAAATGAATACAGATCAATCAGAATTACCATCTTCCTGAAGCCTGCTGTTATGTGACCTGTCCGTGGCTGGGATGTTCTCCACCTCCTTTGGGAAAATAGTACCTGGGAGTGCATATCCCCTGCCAGAGAGACCTGATGTGCTTATTAGGTGAAAGGAAGGGGATTATTTAGAGGAGGCCAGTGCTTGGGAGAAATCTCTCTAGTAGGCCACATAAAGAGCTCTAAAACATCCAGTATTGAATCCAAGTGAATTTCCTGCAGTACTTCTGGAAGCCAACAGGTTGTTAAATGCTCCCAGGTGTTACCCCTTGCTATTTTTGCCATCAGTGTGAATGTGCATTGCTTGTGCAGTTCAAGGATTTGTCCATTGCTTGTGCAGCTCAAGGCAGTCACACTGGTGAGGCAGGAGAGAGCTGTGCACAGGCAGGAAGGAGCTGATGGCTCACTCCAGGCTCTGGCTGGCTGTGTCACACCCTCCAGGCTGGTGAGGGTGGCTGCCATGGGATTCTTGCCCATGAGGGAAGAGCAAGTGCACCCCAGTGACCGCAGGCATGTGTCACCTGTTTGTGGTGCAGATGGGCTTCCTGCCCTGATTGTGGTCTGGTCACTGCAGCTCCACTTGTTGGTTTGAAGTGTTTTGCCCATGTTTCCCACAGGGTGCAAAAACACAATTTCATAAAAATGGAGGGAAGGGAGGGAAGGGAGCAAGGGATAAAACCCATCGTGGCTAGTCAGTTCTCAGTAGAGACCCTCCCTGAAAAAGGAACCAGCTAAAACCCAACCAATTGAAGCTGTGAAATTCTAAGTCCAGGTTGACTTGCTTTTTCAGTGTTTACTGGTGTGCTTAGGGAAAGGGGAACAAAGAGAGATCCTGGAGCTGCCACTATCTGGCTCTAGAGGAAAATACTGATCTGAGCATATTCAATGTAGTTCGGATTTTCCCTCATGTGACTGTATTATCTATACTAGGGTATACACTATACTTTAAGAAAACATATCTCTGAGGAGAATTAAGAAAGCATTTACTTAAAAAATCATGTTTGTTTCTCAAGTAAGTGTCTGATCTAAGGCAAGGAACCATACATATTTAAACTTGGAAGTTGTTTTTCTATGTATGATTAACACTGATTTCTAATGTATACAGTGTCACTTCTCCAGCTTGCTGCAATCTGCTTCATAACTTATAAGGGAAATTTCAGTGCTCTTGACTGAGCTGTGACAAAGACAAAGGGAATTTTAGAGGACAAATGAAGGATGCTCTTGAAAACCCGGGCTAATTGGTACTCTGTTCTGTATTGATCTCACTCCTCTGCTTCTGAATTTGACTGAGATTCTGTAATTCCAATTCAGGCAGGTTGCCATTAAAGAGTATTTTCTGCATTAAACCAGCAGTATTAAACCCTCAGTGGTTCTCATATCCACCTTCTGAAACACCTGAGATGCCCATCCAACAGACTTGCTTTCATTCCATTTCCTGCCATAAAAACCCAAGAGTTTGCCCATCCAGCTGATCTATTAAAAATTAGCCAGCATTCCCTGAAAAAAATACACCCATATGGCTTGCAAAGCATCACTTAGTCTTTTTGCACTGTTATGCTTCATTCTGCAGAATTGCTGATGGTGTTGTAACTTCAAGTTTCTCCACATTAATTGCAATGATATTTTTCAGTCTTTTCCTGCCAACCAAGCTGCTGGCTTTTTATCACACGTGCTCCAGAAAGAAGGAGTGGATTGCAGTCAGCTGGCTCCCGTCTGTTTTGCCATGGAGGGAAGGGTGAGATGCACAACATAGGACTTTTGCAACAGAGGAGAGAAAAGGTATAAGGTACATGGGTTACATAAAGTAAGTGGTAAATAGGAGCTTAAAACCCCAATAACCAAACCCAGGAGCCTCTTTTTATATAATATTGGACTTGAAGGGAGTAGAAATTGTTTCTATCCCTGGATTCACTGCTGAGCTGAGACCAACTCTAGACTTTCACCTTGCTGTGCCTCAGTATCCCCATAGATGAATCAGAGATAAAAATGCCAGACTCCTTTATAAAGTGCTTTGGAACCCGCTGACAAAAAACATCATTTGTTGTGATGTGCCCTATGGGCACATACAAATTATTTCTGTGGAGTGAAAAGGCACTAATAGATATGTAACAAATAGGTGAAGTTGCAGTCAGAGATAAGTGAAGATCAACAGAGCTCTCACTATCTTGGCTGAAAAGAGGCATCATACGCAGCCTGTTGGAGCACAGCCTGCACACCAGATGAATTACAGACACAGGGACGTGCAGAGGGGTCTTTCAACAGGGACAGAGAAGCCTGTTGATATCCGCAGATAAAGGAAGATCCACCTTGAGGACTGTCATCTTCTTCCCTAGGAGATTCTGGGTACAAAGATGCCCACATGTGTAACAGAATGCCTCCTTGGTAGCCCCCTAGTTTCTGGAAGGCCACGGGCATGTGATGTACAAATGGTGTTCTATGCTGGGCACGTGCAGGGCACCAGCAAATTTTGAACCTGAGGCAATGCGGTGCCCACACATGAGAAAGGCTGTGTTTACTGAGCATCCAGTGGATGCCTGGTCTGCCAGACAACCAAGAAGATGATCCTGGGTAAAAGTAAAACCTAAAAATCAAATGCTGACTTGGCATAGTGTCCATGCAAAGGCAACAGGAGATATCCAGGCACCTTATCTGTGGCTCTTCTTCTCCTGCACATGCTTGGCTGTTGGTATCTTCTGGGCTCGCTTTTCCCCAGGGAAAGTTTTATTATGTGTGTATGAGTTGCCCACCTGAAAAAACCACTTTTTTGGGCTTCACAGTCAAGGGAAGAGCTGCATGGCTAAACCTCTGCTGGGGACTTGGGAGACTTCTGGGCTTCACAAGCTGTTCCTCAGATGGGTGGGCAGAAAGCATTATAGGCAGGGCCATGGCTGTGTGGGCTCACAGTTGCCCCTAGGCAGGTGACCCAGCTCTCACACAGCCCTTTGGCACCACTGCCAGGCCATCGCCACTGGCACCCAACCTGCTTTTGAAGGGCATGAACCCTGGTCCCCTCTTTGCCTCTCAGGAGCCTCTGTCATGGCAAAGAGTTGGGTTTTGATTTCAGAGGGAAGAGAGGAGAGCAATTACCAGGCGTCAGGTTATCTCCAACTCCTTTGCGTAGAAGTGCTGCAGGGAGCTCCTTGCAGATCAAAGGAAGAGGGATACATGAGGGAGGGGAGCTTACCAAATTACTCCGCAGTCCGGCTCACTGGCAGCAAACATTACACTCACCTCTTTCCTGGGTGAGTTGCAGGGAGCCCAGCTTTGTTTGGAAGGAAGGTTTGACAGGACTTGCGTGATGGATAGTGTGAAAAGTTTCCAGGGAGCAATTAAAAAGCGGTAAGGGCAGTCAGATTCTTTCAGCATTTTTCCATAATAATTTGGGTAACTGGAAGAGCTACTTGTGAAACTCTGAAGCAACAGTAAATTCCTGGAGAGAGACAAGATGGTCCAAACATTTTGTTCCTGACAAAAACTGTTCTAAGTTTTGCTCCCTACAAACAAAATGTGAGCAAATGCCAAACCAGTCATCCAAGTAACTGTACAGCTCAGTACTTGTTTTATGCCATCTCTTTTGGGCACCTCTTCTAAACAGAGCTTTTTTTATTTCAAATCCACTTCTTTCCCTGTCTAGCTTGACATTTCTTTAGAACATCTTCATATTCGCTTTGTAAGGCAACTAATTCTGCTTCTCTGTTGTATTTTGTCTCTCCCCTTCCCTTGTGTCTTCTGTGAAGAGCACAGAAATTTCTTCCACGTATTAAGCAGACATTCCCGCACCAGTAATTTCTGTTTTGTCTCAGACAATCCATCAATCTTGTGTGATTAAAAGGCAATGCCTGTATGGGGCTTGTATCTTTCTACTGAGAAGATTTTTTATACCAATATATTGGGCAAGGCAAAGTTCTTCCAGCCATGACTATGAAATGAATGTAATAAAATTACCCATTTAAACCAGACTTTCAAAACTGAGTTGAAGGAGCACTAAACAGTTACAGGCAAGAACTGGCAAGATCACAGTTTTGCCATGCAAGCTGAAATTTGATTAATTTGGCAGCTGTTTGACTAGAAATTAGAAGAGAGTTCTGAGAGTCATGAGAGTAAATCAGGGAATTTTTTCCTTTTAAACCTCTTTAAAACTCAGCGGTACTTGTCCTCCCCTGGAGGTTTATGAGCATGCAGCAACTTCTGTATTTAATAAAAAAAGCAAGCACAGCAGAAAGACTGAAACTCTTTTCAAGGGGAGGTGGAGCTCAATCTTCATGTGATAACTGACCAGAAAATATGGTTTCTGGAAATATAGTCCTCAGCATCTTGGTTTGCATAGCCCAAATCCACAATCATGTATCTTGATTTATCCAGTGCTGAGGTCTAATTTAGAAGCACTCCACAGTGTCAAGCACTGAACATGGCCTGACTGACACTTCTGGAAATCTCCTTGACCTCCCTTGAGAGGGATCTCTCTGGAGGCTGGACTGCCAGACCAGAATGAATTTTAGTTCCCTCCAGTGGTAGGAAGGCAGCCAATGCATATGACAAGGTCCCATGGTATGAATCATCTGCTTTGCCTGGTGGAAACAGGATGGTTCTAATCAACATGTTGCAAAAAAAACCCAGAGAAACCTCTTTCCTGAAAATGATCAATGTATGCCATCTGTGTGACAAGTCTAACTCTAGAGCAGTAAATTGGGAGTCAGTCAGCAGTGTTAAGGATGTCTTGGGAGTTTCTTGATGTTAATGAAGGTTTCACTAGGAATTAAGGCTTTAAAACTGTGCTTTTCTACCAGATGTGGCAATGCAAAATTAATGCAGATACAGTAACCATGGCTCAGTGGAGAGGCTTTGGGCTGAAACACAGAAGATCTGGTTTCTGTTTTGGGATGTGCTGATTGTGACATGGAAAAATACTTAATACTTGATATAGGAAAGTTTAATATTTTTGGCAGTCACAAATCCAGTTTTATCCCTGTACGCTCCCAACGTTTCTGCACAGCTAGTTTTCCAGTTGTTGAGTGTCCAGGGTCAAAGCTTTTTAACTTCCAGTCTGGAAGCTATTAACAGTCTGCAAGACAACAGAAGGTCACAAATCAGAAGATTTGTGGGAAGTGCCATAATTTATAAACAAAATTAAATTATTGCCAAAGGCATAATGAACAGCCGGAATGGGGAAAATACAAATGCTGAACATCCCCGATTGTATTTGGCTGCAAAGAAAAGCTGCTGTGATACAGCCTTTTGATTTATTTCATAAAGATGTAAGTTGCTCTGGATTTGAGGAGCATTGCTTTCAATGCATGGCTTTGCCACCATGGTGCCCAAACTGGTGTTTCTCAACCTGTTCTGTTTGGAGCCAAAGTTCATCTCACCACCCAAGACAGCAAATCTGAAGGTGATAGTATGTTCCCTCTAATGCATGAACTCTGTAGTTAAGGCATTAGTTCAAGTTATAGAAGAATCAAATTCAAACCCCCCATCTGCCCTGAGGGAATGTGAAATCCCATCTCTGACCTTTTGAAAGGTTGTTCTTGCATTCAGGCTCCCAGCAGCTCTCAGTCTCTCCCTCCCATTTCCTATGGAGTATTTCCATCCTTCCTAAGCCAGCTATGACCTTGCAGCTCACAAGACCTTGCTTGTGAGGAGGTGGGGACACCTGAGATCCAGTGTTTGCTCAAATTAAAAGCTCAGCATTTTAGTAAGATGTTTGCTAACAAGGCTCTAAAGAAAGGCAGAACACTGAAATGGGAAGCCAAGGCATAAAGTGAACTGGGACTTACTGAAGTGATAAACACACATTTTTCACTTGGAGGCTTTATTGCAAGAGAAAAAAGTGTTTTTCCTGTATTTCAGTTTCTTCATTTGAGCTTGGTCAACCACTTGTTCATTAGAACTGAGAAATTAATTACAGCTTAAAAGATCTGTAAATTTCCTACCTACCAGTCTATGAATCTACTGAGACATCAGGACTAAGATCTGCTCATTCCAGGCTGTTTAAGCACTAGTTAGCAGTTATTTCATAAGCATCAGTTTTCTTTGTATAATAATACAGTCAATTTTAAATGCAAAATGTGTTTTGACATCTTCTTTTTCTCTCATATCCAAATCATTTGATATGACTTTATTTGCTAATGGAAAGCAATGCTGCTTTTTGGTATGTTATTATAGCTTAATTTCTATCCAAAGGCAATTCAGCATAACTACTAAGAGAAAAAATTGAATTACCTAGTAAGCACAAAATATAATTTGCCCTTTTCTAATATAATAAAAGGTAAACATTAAACATTTAAAAGGTAAAAGCATCAGCATTTGAATAAAAATGTCAGTTGTTCCAGTGTTTGAGCATATACGTATCACTTTCTCAGTTAGCAAAACAAGAAAGTATGAAATACAGCAAAAGTCTTCAGGTGCTGTGGAAGAAATCTCAGTGGTTACCAACTACTAAGCATCAACTGCTCTTTGGAAAAATGATTAAATACAAATTCAAAACAGGAATAAAACCTGATAACATCAGCCAAGGTCACTTGCTTTCTCCTTTAAGTGACAGTTAAAATAGATTGTTTAAATCCCACACATATGAATCACTCCACCCAAGCTCATTTTTCACAACAGGAGGTAGCGAGTTTTTGTGCATCTGCGGTTGAAAGGGAGGAGGAAGGAGGCAGGCTGCTAACCCTGCCACTGCTGGCTGCTGTTTTGCTTCACCTCCACTCACTCCCAGCCCTCCCTCACTAACAGCTTCCAGCCCTTATCTCACCTTGCTCTCTATTGCCTTGCCCAGAGCAAGACACTTGTGTTTTCTGCCTGGCCTTCCACCTCTCCAAATACACATCTCTCCGCCCTTGTCCCATTCATGTTCCCCACACATCTCTGGTGATGGAGAGGTACCCCTGAAACGATCAGATAGGTCTGACCACAAATGCTCGAAGGAGCCTGAGATGTCCATGGAGTGGTGAGTCACAACAGGTCAGGCTTCTAGGACATGCAGGAAGCTGAGACCTAATGCATCTGAAGGGAGAAAAGCAGAAAGATGGGGTTTGGCATCCTGGGAAATCAGGAGATGTAAAGTAAACCAGCCTTGATACATTGGCTCACCTCGGGGAACAAGAGGGTGTTTACTGTGCTTCTCCATACTTGGGATTTATCTACTTCTTCCCTCCTTTCTGTCTGACTCTCAGAGTCACTCCATCATTGCACATCTTGCCCACATTTTGCACTAAACCAGCCCAGCCCAAATGCAGCATAACTCCCCTGGATGCCTGTGGGAGAGTCTCAAAATCCCACGAAACCACTCACTGCAATTATATCTCCTTCCAGGAATAGGAAGTGAGCTCTGCGGCATTTCCAAGGTCAGCCACGTCCTTCTGCTCCTATGTTGCTGTGCATGGAGGTTACCAAATTCCCTGATGCCAGCTGTTGCCTCTGAATTATTCCAAGGTTGTTTGCCATTGCTTTTGGGTTCTGTTGTTTTGGTTTCATTTTCTGTTGTTTTTGGTTCTTTTTTTCAAAATAAACATGCTGAGTGTAGGATGCTTGCAGCCATCAGCATTCAGATCAAATACCACTGTGTGATGTGCTGCCTGGAGGATAAAGAGAAACAGATGACATTGGGTGCTGCTAAAACTTGTTACCTACTGCTTAGCTCCACTGCAAGTCTGATGGCAGAGAACTGACTCAAGGCAGGTTTGTCTGCCTTGACTGAGAGGCATAACTGCAGGATTGTAAAGCCTTGTGACTGTGCATATTTTGGGACTTTAATGCAGAGAAGAGCAGGATTTGGACCCACGTGAAACTGCTCTGAATCTAGGCTTAGGGCATTTTCTGTGAGAAAAGAGTTGATATTTCCTCCTCCTTAATTGTAATGAAAATGAGTCACAACTTAATTCTGGACCATTTTCTATGCCAGATGAACAGCACAGTGATTCTTTGTTCAGATATTTGAAATGATAAAAACAATGCAAGGATAAGAACATCAAATTTCAGTGCTCAAATCACAGAGATTCTCTTTCCCTCAGTTGGTATCTGAAATGTCTGCATTTTTTCAAGTGTGAAATTAATGAAAGAAAATGCGAGCATCTCTCCTTTTGCGATGTGCATGATTTCATGGCAAGTGCTTCATGCATATTTTTGACTTGCCTTTGAGCCTTGCTCAATCACAAAGTTCACTACACTGGAAACTATTTCTCTGTGCAATCAAACCTGGTTAAGTCTAAAGTCTGAGGGTAAAGCCTCTAACCTGGATTTGTAAAATGATTTGCAAATGTGATTAAAACCAGCCTAGCTTTTCATGGTAAATTATGAAAATGATGCATCTGACAGAAATGTTAACCTGAGCACTGCCAGTGATTGCATTGCTGTATTCAGCACCCTCCTTTGTCTTTTGTTAGAACAACAGGAGCACGGTCACACATTTGACCGTGTCCCACATAGGGTGTATGTGGGACACAGCCCAGTGTGTACTGCATTAGATTCCTGATTCCATACTGTCCTTAATAAAGCTGCCCTACTTCCCTTGCTGTTACGATTTTCTAATATTAGAAGTGCTGAGTGCTATCACTTAGCCTTATTAATATTAAAAAAATATTCTCCTATTACTGGGAGATCCTCATTCATCCACTTCTGGTCCTTTGTCCTACACTGAAAGGTGGTGTGTGGGAAGCACTAGAAAGGCATGTACGCAGCTGGAACACTGTCCTGTGCATTATAGATGAGACATGGGACAACTGGAAGTTCCCTGCCATAGCCTTCACTCAAATGAGAAAACACAAAGTCCTTTCATGAGGGTTTATTTAATGAACCACAGTTGCTGCACCAGTTTCTAAAATGCTAAGTATCCATTTTATTCCTAATGATTAATGCCTGAAGCCTGATGATGAAATATATAGTTATCTGAGGTATTAAAATACTTTTGAAGAAACATTCTTCTCTTAAATAAAGCTCCTTTGAAGGACGTATTTTAATTTCAAGATGAAGATTAAGCCTTGCTTAAATATTACCTGGGAATTCTGGTGTGGAAATTTTATCTGTTTATCTTCAGTTGGGAGTCAGTCACTAGCAGTTATGATTTCAAAGACCATCTCAAAATTATAACCTCATTAAAATAGGTGCCCAGTTGCCTGCCTCTGTTTGCAGATTTCACGGGAGTCACTCTCTCCTATTTGTTTTGACAGTGATGATTCAGGCCTGGATACCAGAAATCATTTTACTGTGTTCATTTGGGCACACCAGGGCAGGACCTGCTCTGAATGACGGCAGACACAGGGCAAGGCAGAAAGAGGAAGAGGAAGCAATTAAGCCTAATTTCAAGAAGGAAGTCTCCAGCTTCAAAAAAGCCAAGAAATACCTTTGGCTTTTAGGAGAGAGAGAATTAAAAAAACATCTGATGGTTTCTTTGTTATCAGGAAACCGGTGCTACAAGTTTCTGATCCCCTGAAACACTTGACAGCATACTCTCCTCACCCCATTGTGGATGGGGACCCGAGGGACCCCAGGAATGGACAGGCTTTCCTCCTCTGACCAGCAGACATTGCTGCTTTCCTGAGGATGACAACACTCAACTTCTTCACTGCAGACACTGCAAAGGTTCAATATTTGCCTGGACTGAAGAAAGAACCTTCAGAAATAACAAAAAAGTAATGGATTTAGTATTGCAGATAAAGGAGAAATCGCAAAGAGCCAGGAGCCGATAAACTGGACTAGACTGAATTTACCCCTTGTGTAATTAAACAAGACACAATTGACCATTATCGATTTAATGAAGCAAGGTCACAGAGCAGGTAATGCAGGCCAGACTTCAACACGATCACATCAGTACAGTCGTAAAATCTAAGGCCTGAGATTTAACAGTGTTACAGTCTCAAAGAGCTTGATTTTAAGGGAACAATAGCTATGCAGAGGCACATCAACATCTGAAAATGTCTGTAAGCAAACTGAGCTAGCCTTGCTTGTGCCACAGTGCTAGCATGAACCTAGCTAATGGGTTTTCTCTATTTTTTTTCTCAATGCATAAAAAAGAAAGACTCATTAACTTGCACTTATTTTTTCAGATTAAAAATAATCACAGTACCAATCCACAGATCCAATTGCTTGTGCCATAAACTCAAAATTGAAATGGAAACAAATGAGGAAGGCTGCCTAGGATCATAGGATCATACCTCAGCCTGGCAGGGAGCTCAGCAGATAATGCAGTAAATACCACTGCCTCAGTGCATTTCCCTTCCTAGCAGAGAAAGAGAAGGCTGGAATTTCTTTATGTCCAGGAAGCTAACAAATCCAGACTTTTGGACAGATTATAGGAAAAGTGCAAGTTTCTGTCCCGAATATCATTAAAATATACATATGTAAAGACAAGCAGCAGGACACAAGCCTGCATCAGATGAGAGCACTCTACAGAGGCAATTAGCTGGATTCATCTATTTCCAAGAAAGAGATGCACCTGGGATTCAGTGTCTTTCTAGTGTGCACAGGATATGGGCCTGTTTCAACAGGTAGACAGACATTCCTTCCTGCTCTTTCTGAATCATTGAGCCTTTGTTAAACAGTAGCAGGTTTTCTATTGCAAAATGGAACTGATTTGCAGTGTCCTGGAAGGCTGTATAAGTCTGCAGTATTTAGCATATCTGGCAATTAAAAATTATTCATGCAAGAGATAAATTTTCTCTTTAAAATCTGTTCCATAGCTCTCTCCATTAAGGTTTCTTGCAAGTCACATTGAAATCCCAACTGCTTTCTGAGACAGGACAGTTGAGGAGGGAGGTGACTGATTCCAGCATGGAGCAGTCTTGAGTTACACTCCTTGACCACTTTTCTTTGAGCTCTTTATCCTGGTGTGTAGGAAATTGAGCAGGGCATGCTGGAAAATGACATGGGTGAGTACAGATCTGCTCCTCAAACTGAGGAGTAAGAAATAAATGTACAGGCAGTGGAAGCAGTGACAGGTGACGTGGCAGAAGGGATATGGTTTGAATGTGTAGGGATGGCGTCAGGAAAGCCAAGGCAAAGCTGGAACAGGACTTGGCAATGGACGTGAAGAATAACAAGAAAGGATTCTGTAAGTACATAGGTCAGAAAATAAAGGCTGAGGAGAGTGTACTCCCCTTAGAAGCAAGAGAGGTGAACTGGTGGCAACTGATACAGAGAAGGCTAAGGTACTCAATGAATTCTTTATCTCAGCCTTCACTGGCAGTCAGGCTTCCCACTTCTCTCGAGTCCCTGATCCTCTCACAGGGTGTGGAGGAAGTGAAGTCCCTTCCACTATAAGCAAAGAGCAGATTCAGGATCACTTGTTGAAGCTGAATAATCACAAATCTATGGGATTGGATGAAATGCATCCCAGGGTCCTGAGGGAACTGACTCCTGTCACTCTCCATCACATTTGAAAGGTCACAGCAGTCATTCTGGTAACTGGATAAAGGGAAACATCGCTCCCAGTTTTTAAAAGGTGAGAAAGGAGGATCTAGGAAATGACAGAGTGGTGACCCTCACCCCTGTACACTGGAAGATGAAAGAGTGGATTCTCCTACAAGATATGCTAAGGAGTGGGTCCAGAGAAGGCCATAAAGATGATGAGAGGGCTGGAGAACCTCTCCTGTGAAGACAGACTGAGAGAGCTGGGGTTGTTCAGCCTGGAGAAGAGAAGGCTTCAGTGAGACCTCTTTGCAGCCTTCTGTTGGATTAAGGGGATTTATAAAAGGGAGGGAGAGGGACTTTTTATATGGGCAGGTAAGGACAGCACAAGGGGCAATGGTTTTAAATTTAAAGAGGGCAGGTTTAGATTAGATATCAGGAAGAAATTCTTTACTGTTAGGGTGGTGAAGCACTGCAACAGGTTGCCCAGGGAAGCTGTGGCTGCTCCATCCCTGGAAGTGTTTGAGACTGGGTTGGATGGGGTTTTTGAGCAACCTGATCTAGTGGAAAGTATTCCTGCCAATGGCAGAGGGGTTGGAACTAGATGCCCTTTAAGGGGCCTTCCAGCCCAAACCATTTTATGATTCCATGACTTCATGATAAAAGGGGGCTTTCTAAGAAACGGAACTCTTTCAAATCTTATCCTGCATGGCCAGGCTTAGACGTCTAGAAATCACAACACATACTTGCTTTCATCCACTCCTGCATGACTTACAAAGTGATGATTCTCTGCTATTTTCATCCCAAAGTAACATCTCGGATGCCCTGCAAGCAATGTGCAATGTAACATTGCTAAAATAATAACTACTGCAGCTGCATATTACAGCTATTTGCACAGCACTTAATAAGTGTGATATGACACAAACTACTGCTTAGGCTCAAAACCATTTTTCAGAATTAAGAATTTCTATATGACTCATTCCCTTTGTTGTTTTTTTTCCCCAGTGAAGTACTAATATGACAATCCCCTCCTCCGTGGTTCTACTTCCGTAGTTCAACAACCATGGATTTGCTAAGGTGGCTTAGGAAGCTTTAGCTACTGCTGCCCAGTCCATGGAATTTGTGCAGGGTCTCTGGAGGCCTGGAAGATGCCCAAGAACAACAGCAAACAGCCAAGGTACAGAAAGTTAAATTTCTTGTGGGCAGGAATCCTGCCTCCTCTGCAGACCCAGTACCTGGCACAGTGCTCTAGGTCTGCCTCAGGAATGGCTGGTTTGCTGAAGGCGTGGCAGGGATTTCAGCAACAAAGCAGGTGCAAGCAGGTGCATGCAACACATCTGATGATGCAGTGCTTGTATGTTTGCTGGCTCCTGCATCCGCTCATGTTAATGTCAGGAGGGAATGACTGACATAAGCCTTAAGTACATATTACACCATCATAGATCTTGGCTGCACGCATGTAGCTGTGTCTATTCCCTTCTTCCATTAGGTAATTCCATGGACATCCCTGTTAACAGGTTCTCCACCTGCTTTCTCATGTTATTGAACAGTGATCAATAGGATCTTAGGAAAGCCAGCCAGACCAGAACTGCAAGTGTATGCCAGCTGAGTGTCCCATTTTGAGTGCCTTGTTGTCCTCAAGCATCCAAAAGACCCAACACAGAACAACAGAGAACATTGCATTCATTTTTTCTGAGCCTTAGTTTCTCCACGTGTAAAGTGAGAATACACGCACTTGTCTTCACAGGATGTCACAGATTATCAAAGAGTGGAAATTGTACTTGTTCGGGTCCTCCACTGTGCCTTAGTGAACAGAGCAGCAATGCATTCACAACTGTCTTGTTAGGTGTGTAGTTTCTTGAAGCTTTGGTAGCTTTGTCATGGCCCAAACACTTGGTACACACATCTTCTAAAGAAAGGCTCTGGAAAGTGGGAAGGAATAAACATAAAAATCATACTGAACAGGCTCAGAGACTCCAGGCATGGTCACAATTCCCATTGATCAGAACACAAAAGGGACGAATGTATTATGAACCCTTTTCTAGCAATGTCGTCCACTCTAGTTTCCTCTGTTGCATGTTGAACCATTTAATACTACAAATATTAAAGCAATTTCTACTTTCAGAACTCAGAGCGAGAACTTCTGTGGATTGTCTCAGTGGAAATGCATTCAAAGAGACACTAAAACAAACTTGCTTTTCACAAGAACAAATTCCTGTCAGCTTGGAAAACTGCCAGTTGTGTGGCATTAGATGTAAAAAAGGACTTGAGCAACTCATCTCAGACATCCTTTCTCGTGCTGCACATTAAAGCTGTGGATGAGTCAGTACAGCAGAGTAGCAGAACCAGACAGGTTTGAATCACTACTTTTCCCCAATCTCTGAAGCAATACTATTTCCATGCAAATAATTTCAACCTCAGAGTTATAAAAGACGCCCAACAGTGGTGATCACTAACCTCATACCCCAGAAGGAATTGACTGGTTAATGAAAATTCGCAGCTGTTTCATGTTTAAAGACACTGACCTATGTAAAAGGAAATGAGCTAATTAATCTTAAAATCTTGGAAATTGAGAAGTATCTGGAGAGAAAGCAAGCTCCATTTCAGGGTTTCTCTGGAGCTATCTCTGTCCCTTCTGTTCAGATGGATGTATGAGAGGTTTGAGAAACACAGCTGAGGAGTGTAACTGGATAAATGTTTAAAAATCTGAAGGAGGACAGATTTTCTTTTAAGTACAGAGAAATAAAAAAGAAGCAGTGTGAGATCCTGGTACTCCATCAGGTGGATCTTTGTGCTGAGTTGAGCAGGCTCTAGAATTGCAAGCTCTGCAGTATGTGGGAAGATGTCTTCACACATTTGGAAAGAAAATTGAGGCTGTTCATTGACTAAGTGCTATCTGTATGTGGGAGACCACCAACTTTCTGCATTTTACTTATGCTAATAGATAATGCTTACTTCCATGTCATATATGCTTGGTTGATTTTTATCACTTTTATTTATCCTCTTACATCTAATACTTTCAACCTAATAGCTACCTTAATAATAATAAAACTAACTACGAAAGCTAAATAAAATATTTTTAGGTAGTTAAGTAAGACAGTTTTGAATTTTTGCAAACAACTCTATGAGAATTCTGTTGAAGTGCTATTAAGCTGGGATTTCTCATAAAAAGTTGGCAATATGCCTATTACAGCCATTGTACAGTATAATGATCTGGAGTCACAAAACTCAGTTGAAATACGTAAAAGGAACAAAATTGTGACTCCAATATTTTATTAGTTTCCTGCAGGATTCATTACAGAACTTAAAAACAGAAAAAGGATGTATGAGACCTTCATGGTTTCATTTTCTCTGTGTGCAACTTTATTCTAATAACTTAATTCTGTTTTCAGGAAAAAAAGTCAGGAAGGAACAAAATCACTGTCTCTGTGAGAGAAATCTGTGTGTGTGTGTATGTTTTCCTTGAAGGAAGCTTTAGCAACCTTAAGAACAAAATGCTGGCTCTCTTGACAAGATTGACACGTTTAGATGTGTAAAGGTATAGTATACAGAATACGAGAGGCTTTGTAGTTCAATACACAACCCAGGGAACCTTGGTCCTGGTTAGACAGGACCTTCAACATAAGGCACTTTGTTGTTGTCTTAATGTCTTTTGTTTTGCACAAAAGAAATCTTGCCCAGATTTCTGATTTCAAATCAGAAGAAAGTGGCATAATTAGTGATGAGGATTTGAGCAAAGATTCTGCTTTCACTCACATTGGTTTGTAGTTGCCTACAGCACAGTGAGGACATGGTCTGCATTCCTGAAAGGCCAATAGTCCTTTACTGGTTTCCCTCAGTCCTTCTGGGTGCTTGTGAGAACAGGCAGGCACGGCAATAGGTGGCTCTATTTCATACAATTAATTGAGAAACATTTGACCCTGCTCCAATACAGTCTGCAGTGTGTTCCCAAAAGTCCCTGCAACAAATGAGGGGAAACACAGGGCTGCTGCAGATGTGATAATTCAGGTTGCTCAGAGGTTGACTCGGCTGCTGGAGTGCTGAGGGCTAGGTGCCATCTGGATCTGCCCAGTTTAACTCCGCAAAGCTATGTTAACCTAACTGGAGAAAAGAAACTAAAAAGCAAAGCAAGGAAAAAATCTTTTTAGGGAAACAATGAACATATCAGAATGTAATAATTTCATTGCCTGGTCCTCAATTCCCAGTTTGAATGCATTATTGAATATTTCCCAAAACAGGGACCTTACATAGAATTTCATAAAGTGCCTTGTGCCTAGTAAATAATAAAAACTATCTATTGACTAAATAGGCACATGCTATCTACTTCTCTTCACCTTTCACATGTTTAGCCTGTTCCTGTAACCTGGCTACTTTTCTGGGATTTTTTATTAGGCACAGACAAGCAATTAACACAAGACAGATGTTCCAAATTCTCATCCTGGGAACAACCCCTATCTGCAGGTTTGAATGTCTGATGGAGAGCCCACAAGCAATCTTTGTGTTTTAAAGAAAGGTAATATCCCTGTGGTTCTCTGACAAATAGATCTGGATTGTATTTCAATTGTCAGAAGCCAAAGAGTGTCCATCTCCTTTACTTCAGTGCTAATAGCCCATGGAAAGCAAAACATGTTTAACTTGCATCAAGCCTTTCAGTGTCTCTGCTTTTTGTAATAAGTGTTTGCTGTGAGATGGTGGCAGGAAAAAACCCCACCCCACCTCTTCACAGATTATGAGAGAAGAGTGCTGGCTTCCAAGCCTAATTTTTTTGAACACTGGTGGATTTTCTTTCCAACATTGTCCCTGGCACATTTCCAGGAGTATCATATAGGAAAGGTTTTCAATTTCTTCTGTCTTTTCTTACATTTTCCTTTTCCCTCTACTTTCTTCTCATTCCTTCCTCCCCTTCCTTCCTTACCCTTCTCTTCCTTTCTGCTAGGAACTGGTAAAGAAGACAATATGTGGAAAAACATCTTTATTCTTATCCTCTAATTGGAAGGAGGATGTTTTGTAATTTTTCTTTTAAAGAGTCAGACATAAGCAGTGTGGCCCTCACAGGAGCTGCTCTGCTCTCACATCAGCTGATCTGTGCGCAGAGCAGGGCAGAGATTCTCCTCTGTGGGAACAAGGTCTGAACAGATCCATTTGAGGCCAGCGGGTACCACAGTCCTCGCCCGCTCCCAGGTCCACCTGGAGGCCTCCAGGCTGGCAGGAGAGTGGCTCTGGAGGCTCAGAGTCCAGCCCAGACAGGGGTAAAGGTGGGATGAGCAGGAGCTGGGACGGAGCACTGCAGTGATGCTGGAAAATTTCCTCTTCCGGAAAGGGAGTTTTTTACAAGGGCATGGAGCCATAGGACTAGGAGCAATGGTTTTAAATTGAGAGAAGGTGGGTTTAGATTCGACATTAGGAAGAAATTCTTCACTCTGAGAGTAGTGAGGCACTGGAAGAGGTTGCCCAGAGAAGCTGTGACTGTCTCATCTCTGAAGGTGTACAAGGCTGGCTTGGATAGGGCTTGGAGCAACCTGATGTAGTGAAAAGTGTCCCTGCCCTTGGCAGGGGGACTGGAACTAAATGCTATTTAAGGTCCTTCCCAATCGAAGCCATTCTATGATTTTATGATTCCATGATTCAGTGTGTGCATGCTACACACCTGCTTATGAAATCTAGACCTGGACCACAGCACCAAGTATTGGGTCTGCAGAGGAGGCAGGATTCCTGCCCTCAAGAAATTTAACTTTCTGTGCCTGGTCTGTTTACTGCCCTGCCTGGGCTTCTTCCAGGCCTCCAGAGACCCTGGACAAATGCTGTGGACTGAGCACCAGCAGCTAAAGCTTCCTAAGTTGCCTTAGCAAATCCATGGTTTTAGAACTATGTAAGTAGACCCATGGAGAAGGGGATTGTCATATTGATGCTTTGCTGGGAATAAAAGGGAGAACCGATGTCCCAGTGAAGCTGTAGAGTCTTGTTATTTGTCAGGGGAGTGAATGAACAACAATCCAGTGTGGGATGGGTGGTGAAGATATTGGGCAACCCGGGCGAGTGGATGTGGTGGGAAGTGCAGGTGGTGTAGCTGGGATCCGACTCCATGCACGGCACTTTTTGGGGTTCAGGGCAGCTCCCCTCGTGCACTGGGACATCTCCATTCTGGAAGACTGTCCCAGGAGGAGACGGACCGCACGGCGATGGACACGACCAGCTCACGCCAGTCTGCCGCTGTGGCTCTCCCAGCTCTCCTGTACCTTCACAAGGGCGTGACTCCGAGGACTCCCCATCACCACGATCCCTCAGAGGTTCTCCCGTGGGGGAAGAGATGGGGGAGCGAGGGAAGTCTCCGGGGATGCCCCGATATCCGGCGGTGCCGCGGAGCGCACCTGCGGGCGATGCCTGCACCGCGCTCCCGCACGCCGGGCCAGGCGGGCGCTCCCGCCGCTGCCGCCGCTCCCAGGGNAGAAGGAGGGAGCGCCGCGCCGTGCCGTGCCGTGCCGCCCGCCTCGCCGCCGCCATGCTGCCCGGGGTGGGGGTGTTCGGCACCGGGCTGACGGCGCGGGTGATCGTGCCGCTGCTTAAGGCGGAGGGCTTCGCCGTGAAGGCGCTGTGGGGCCGCACGCCCGAGGAGGCGGAGGAGCTGGCCAAGGAGATGAGCGTCCCCTTCTACACCAGCCGCATCGACGAGGTGCTGCTGCACCAGGACGTCGACCTGGTCTGCGTCAACCTGCCTCCGCCGCTCACCCGGCAGGTCGCCGTCAAGACCCTGGGTGAGTGCGGGCGGCCGGGGAGCGACCCCGCCTCGGGCTCGGGATTCGCGCTCGGGATTCGCGCTCGCATCGGGCTGAATGGAATTGAGCCTCCCCCTTTGCGCCGAGTTTTCCCTTCGCTTCACTCTTCACCCCTCTTCCCCATTGCCCGTGTCTCCGGAGAGGGGCTGGCCGAGCCGCGGGTGCAGGCCGAGGACCGGCGGGGGGATGGCGCTGCGGTAGCTCGGTGTGACATCCCGTATCCCCGGTCCCCGCCGGCGTGGTCCCTCGCCACCGGGGACCCGCCCCTCCGGGATGCTCGGGCGAGCCTGGGCAGGGCTGGGCCTGACACCCAGGGGTGCGGGAGGAGGGAGCAGGTGTCATTCGTGTCGTGGTGAAAAGGAGAAAGTCGCGGTAAAAGGGAGGAAATAATCATCCCGCCCGCCGGTTCCCGTCCGCGCCGGGCAGGGGAGCGAGGAGCCGAGCATCGCGCCCGCCCTGGGGCACGGCGCTGCTCGAGGGATGCGGTGTTCGCGCTGCCTCCGGCCCCGGGACCCCAGCTGCGAACCAGGGAGGGAGGCAGGAAGCGGTGACAGCAGAGGAAACGCTATTACAGCCCAGGCTGAGCGAAGCTCACGTACAAAGGGAAGGAGGGACTGAAAAAGTAGGCATGCACTGTGGTGAGCTGCTCCGGTTTCAGGCGTGCAAAAGCGGGCCTCATCTCGCTTTCTGCCGTATGAGCGCAAGTCTGGGCTTTACTCCTCCAGCTTCGTGATCTCTGCTCCTCGGACACTGGCTTTCCGGTGGATTTTAGTGGAAGCACCCTCTGCAGTAAAGAAGCCTTAATTTGTCCCCACAGTTATAGGTGACAGAAGGTGAAAATGTGAGGAAAACGCAGCGTGGAGGTTTAATGAGCCAGGGTGGCTGGTTCGGCTCTGGGGCTGCGGCTAAGGAGGCTGATCGCTATCGCTCTCGGCCTCATAAATGTGTGTGGTGTGTCGTAGTGTTACATTGCTACTAGCACACCCATTAGAATTAGTCACCATTCAAATGCTGCTAGTATTGCAGCCAGCTAGTGCTTTCGACATTTAAAATTATGCAATTAAGGAAATTAAGTCAGTACCTAAAGAAAAAAATCCTTCCTCAAGTACAGTGTAGGCATTTGTCTGGAATCTTTGCTCAGTGTTACTTTCTGTACTCGGAAATGCTTGTTCTTTGAGTCAGAACATTTGCGTTTCTTTTATAATACACTTTTGACTTTTTTCCTGAAGATGCTACACTGTCACCACAAGCCTGACTTGCTTGCCAGGTTTATGTGTGAATGAATTTGTAATGTAGGAGTACGTATCCCACAGAACAAATATAAAGGACAGTATAAGGTAACAAAGTTTCACGTTTGTCACGCATTAATTTGGCGATAATTGTGTCACTTTTCCTGTGACACTCTCTTCCTGCAGGTGTTGCTCATGGAAGTGTCCCGGCTTGCCTGTGCTCTTAGAGGTAGAGTCCCAGGAGGTTTCAGGCGGTCACAAGGCATCTGGTAGAAGAACAAAATTTCTGAAATAATAAAGAAACACAGTTGGTGTGCTTTTTTCTCAGAGGGCCATATCTAGTGTAATAAAGTAATAATATTTTGTCCTTCTCTGAGTATTTACAGATAAATAAGAAAAAAAAGTCCATTCTCAAACATGAGCTGAATTTATGAATGGTTCTATGAATTGATGTAGCTGAGATGTATAATGGTAACTTGCTGATGCAATCTGCTAGCAACAGACCAGAGCAGGAAAAAAGGTGTTTTCTCCCTGTTTATTGGAACAGCACCATTCTTGATTCCCTTTCACCTCTAGTTAAAGGGTTTCCTCCCTTTCTCCAGCAGTCATTACTTTTATGTTGTAGGGGTAACAAAGCTTGTGTAAAAATGCCTGGACTGGTCATTAAACAGGAACTAAAGAGGTTACAAACCGATAATGTGCAATGTCTGGTAATTTTTTTCTTTAGTGTTTTACGTAAAAGATTATTACAGAAATATATCTTGGACTACAAATAACTCCTCTCACAGTTACATCAGAGGTGAATTTTCTTATTTTTTTTAAAATACAGACATTGGGTCTTTAATGATGAAAGTTCTTGCATGTTCTTATAGGTGTAAACAGGGAGCTAGAGCAGCAGTTCCCAAACTGCTGAGAGAAATATCTTTCTGCTGGCAGCTCTGTCTCCTGGTCCTGCTTGCCCTTCATGGCTTGGGAACTGCTGTGCCCTGGAGTGATTGTTTTGCTTTAATCAATGAATTTTCTGGTTTGTGGGAGAGAGTGCAATTCAAGTCGGAGGTTCAGAAGTCTCTGGTAAACAGGGGCAACGTTGTATAGACTGAGGAAAGCAAAAGATGGAAAAACGTTCCTTACTCTTGAAATTTCACACAAAAATTACTATGTAGCAGCTAGCGATAGGACATAGATGGGGATACCAGAAGTTTTTCAGATGGAAGCTTTGGGATGTCTAAACATGATATCTTGCATTGCTGTAGAAGAGTTTGAGAAATTATGAGTTTCTTGTTAATAACATGCATGTCTGGCTTCTCTATCACAGGATGCATATCTGGCCTGGGAAGAGACAGGGGCCAACTTTCCTTTGGTACCTGTGTTTTATTTTAAATGGTCTTGCTTCCCAAAGCTGTGCTCACATTTGGTGACGTTTCATTATTAAAAAGTAAAAGCCCAAGGAGGTAGTTGGTGGTGGTTCTGTCACCCATCTAGAGCTGTGTTTACACTGTGAATTTGCAACACATTAAGTCCACTGTGGCTTATTTCTGATGCAGACTGCAGAGGTGAAGGTGGGGTCAAACAGGTGTCCCTGCAGCTGTGTTTAACTCTGACCACTCGGTGGGAAGGATTTGGTTGTTTTGTTTTCCCTGATGCACCTGACATGTAGATGTTGCTGCTTGAAATGTATTTTTGGCACAGTGGCCCATCAACTGCTGTTGAAACAGAAATGGATGAATACATGCCCCAGCTGAGGAAGTCCCCAAACTGTGGCTTTCTGGAAGCTTTTGAGGGGAGAAATAAAACTTCAATTGGCTTTTCTGTTAGCTTTTCCTCTAAACCTCTGCTGCCTGTCTCTGTTAGAAATAGGTTCCTGAGCTGCATCTGACTCTATGGTAGTTTTCTTAGGAGTAGGAGCAATGTTGGGCAAGTCTTTGGAGCAGACTGAAATCAAGAGAGAATTGTAAACCAGGCTGGTTTGAACGATGACTGAAAGCACAAATAAAACCCATGGTGTTTTATATGAAATACGTTGATGGCCTCTGTGACTTCTGGATAAAAGGAATCAAATTCCTTGTTTGTTTCTACAAAATGGGCCTGATTTACCCTTTCCCCTTCTTGCCCCTCGTCTATCCTGCTCACTTAGGAGCTCTTTTTATTATTGCGTTGTATTTGCTCCCTGGAACATAATACAAAGCTGATGTCCTGGCTGACTTGCTGCTTGGTGGTCAAGAAAGATCAATGGGCGAATATTTAGGTACGCACTGAGAACAATCCTGCTGGACTTCTCACTGGACTGAAACATTCCGTGTGTTTCCTAGAAGTTGTCCTCCTTTCCCCTCCCTGCATGCTTCAGCAGTATGGTCGTATCCCAAGCCTGGTCAGGCAGGGGAGATGTGTTAACATACAGGGATGAAATCTGTCACCTGTTGAGTGCTTATTTGTTCCCAGCATCAGAAGAGTGCTAGTACAGACAATATGTTATTGAGCCTCCACCTATTCAAAACTGTCAGCACATGACTCTTCCCAGTGCAATCCCTCCTCAGTCAATTAGATATGACATTCTTCAGATCCTGGCTGAAACACTTGCTTTGTATGACTGAGTAACTGCCACATCAGGTGAAGGGCTTTACTACGTGTGGTTCTGAGAAGACCTGGGTGATGTTTCATCTTGAAGGCACAGATGTTTCTATGTGCCTGGTCCTGTTGATATTTGCATCAAATCAGCTTGGCTGAAAAGAAACTTACTCCCGAGTTCCACATAAGTGTTTCTGGGGAGCAAATGTTTTGCTTTTGAGAAGACTCAAGTACCAGATGTTTAGCATATCTCTGGAGATGTTATCCTTGATTCTATTTACAGTTGTTTTGCTTACTCTTTCATCCCAAGTTAAGGACAGGAACACTGAGCTGCGTGTTGAATATTTACTGCATGTGTTTGCAGCCATGTCAACGTAGTCTTAGTTTTTGAAATGTTTATGTTGTAGTAGAGCGTGGTAGGAGTCCATTCTGCCTGGGGACTACACAGAGTACAACTTTCCCAGCCCTCCAGAAGCTACTCCTCTTAAGGAGCACTTAAAGTTTTTTTGCTGATTGGTGGTTCTTCTATACTTGATTGTGGTCATGAGGGAGCATCTTTATTTAGAGAGGAACATAAATAGTACTGCTCAGATCCTTACCTTCCCACCCCTTCACAGGGAGCACTGGCACCACACAGGCGTGCAGTATAGGCCTGCTGTCTGAAATGTGTTTGTGAGAACTCCTTGTTAAAGCAATGACAACATTATTGCTGGCTCTACCTCTGAGGTGGGAGGAACATCAAGCTGCAGTGAAGTAATTTACAGATTTGATGCAATCTCTAATTAATTTCTGTGTTCCTCTGCACCCATGCAAATCAGGCAGAAGTTAGAGTTGTGGCCGTGAACAAAACTCAGTCCAGAGTTTATAAAGCTATAAAGTTATTAGGATTCTTTGGGAAGAGATGCCCTATTAAGGGAAAAGATTATCATGACTATTTATTATTAATAGCCATGTAATTTCTGTCCTGTAATATTGAGTTTAAATTTGACCTAACAGCAGTGACTTTCAGCAGAACATGCTCCTGTACTTGGAAGGCAGATGACTTTGCGGCATATTAAATGTGAATTATGGTCATCTTGCTGTGAAAGAAGTCAGATGAAGTGCTGTCTATCTTTAATCAGCAGAGCTAGCAAAGGCTGTGATACCTTTTTTTTTACATTTATTGGAAAGGCAGTCCAAAGAGCCTGCTGGCAATCAGCTGCATGTCATCTTTCTACTTGAGTGATGAAGGAATACCACCGAAAATGGCATCTAACTCTTCCATTGACCTTTTTCTCTCAATACAGCAGACCTTTAATGCCAGTATTATCCCTGTAAAATTCCTACAGAGACATTGGGCCTCTGAGACATTTGAGGTAAAGACCAGTGTTCAGGTTAAAAACAAAACTAATAAAAACAGTAATTAAAAAAACAGACCCCCCCACCTCTTGTTTCCTTTCTGGCCTTTAAATCAAAGGCATGTTTTCATTTTTTCCAGTTGCTCTCTTCTGTGTGAAAGTAGCCACCAGTTCTGTTGCTGTGGTAGGTGTGTTGGGAGCCCAGTGTGGATCAGACCTGGAATACTGGGGCAGTGAGCTCATGCTATGATGACACACCCAAATTTGCCTGGCCTAAGAAACAGCCAGTTGTGATGGAAGTGGTTATTTTAAACAGTGTTAGACATGAGAATCCTACTGTGATCCTGTGTCCAGTCAGGCAGTTTGTTTTGCTGCAGTTCCTTTCCTCTTTAAACAGAGTGCTTAGCCTTGGGGATCCCAGGATGCTGTCTCCAGACCAGGGTGGGCAGCTGAAGTGGGTTGGACTGAATCTCCTTAGGATGGCTGCAGGTGTAGCCTTAGCCCACTCACCTGGAGGAGGGGAGATGTGGAAAGCAGCATCTCTCAAGTTTGGCAGGTTACTGTCTGCTGTCAAATTTTGCTGTGCTCTGTAGGTGAATTGGTTGAAAGAAATGACAGCCCATGCCCTCAGCAGCCCCACTTCTCCCTGTGATTTAAATGGCAAAATGTGCTGGAGCACAGACACCCTCCTTCCATCTGCTTGACAGCTGGGGGCTTGGACCTTTAGCATGGTGAAGTGAAGAAAATGAGAGCAGTGCTCTCTGCCAGCGTTTGATTTGATCTGTCATGCTTTGTTAGGCAGAGCCCTTTGTCAGGGGTGATACTTTGAAGAGAAATCTTTCTTTTAATATATATATGTCACAGGTGCTGTTGTCTTTTTTTTTTTTTTTTGGTTAACCTTTGTATAGGCAAGTCCTCATGACCTTTGTCATTTCAGTGTGCTTTGAGTACTATTGTTGTGCTATTCTGCTCTCACATTGTGCTAGGAATGGTGGCAAATGCAGCTATTTTTTTTACTGTCTGTGGTGCTGGAAAAACTCATCTGTTCAAAGCCTGGTGCACACCAGGGCTGTTTCCAGCATGGGTCCTCTCACAGCACCCTTGTCAGTGCTAACAGTGACAAACCAGTGTTAGCAATGCAATAATATCTTGATTTGGCATTGCAAACAGATGGAAGAGGTAAGTAGCTCTCTGAGGCGTGGCTTCTGGCATGGCTGGGGAAGATTTGACTAATGTGAGTTAACTAAAAAAGGGCTGGAAGTAGTAAAGTATCTCCCATGAATGAAGCAGGCGTTGGTGCTGAAGGTGTAGACATGCATATCTAAGCCTTGTGGCTGTGCTAGTGAGGATCTCCCTCTGTTTTTCACTTGATGGCACAGTTCTTACAGTGAATATCACATAGCATCTTCTGCAGCTATTTTTTTTTGACAAAATGGCACAGCTATGCAGTTGCACAAAAATAAAATGTGCAGCATAGCTTGATTCTATGAGAAGATGAGAGAAGGTATTGATAAAAGGTGTGTTTATACTGTTAAAGCTGTGTCCAGGCTATGTAGTGTAATTATTTAACTTCTAAAATAGAATATTTCACTCCAATAACATGGGAAACATCATAACTATTTTATAGACAAATATTTTATTTTTATTATTGTTGCCGTTACTATTATTTCTTCTATAGTTTTGTGCCTTCATTCTTGACACTGTGATGCCTGCTGTGGTACTGACCTGTCTGAACAATCTTCAGTAGGCCTTCCTTTGGAGAATTTGTCTTGTTGCTCTGTTTTAAGGACCTGAGTTGCTGAGCGTACAGTGGTGTAGGTAGAGGAAGGACTTGCAAACTGCTTCTGTTGTTCCAGATTTTGAAAGAATATTAAATAATAAATCAAGGAAGAATATGTAGATAAATGCAGAGAAGGGAAAATATGTTGAGCAAATAAAATGGCTGGATTTTCAAGCTTCCCATAGTTGCCTCTTTTATCTCTTTTGGTTTTTGGTATTTTTTGTTGTTGTTGTTTTTCCTAAAGCCCTGTCATGCCTGAGATTGACAGTACGTGACAGAGGTTTGCTGTATGCTCCTGGTATGGATAGTTGAGCACAACCCCTGATGGAGGCAGGGTAAAAGCTCTACAAGATACTAAACACATTGTTCTATCTGCTTTTGTTTGAAAACTAGGTAAATTGTGTTAGAGCATATTGCAGCTTACTGTCCTTTTCTTTGTATAGGCAGCAGATTTTGCCCATTGTGCAATAGTGATGGCAGAGCACCAATGGAGGTGAATTTCCAGGATGGCCAAGATGGGTGTTTTTCACAGGCCTCTGCAGTGCAACAACCCCCTTCATTGTTAATGTCTGTTTGCCGCAGCACTATTTGGAGTGGCTATGGATTGTTCTTGCTGCTTCAAACCACTGAAGCAGAAGTGTTTACCCTACTGCTTTTTTGTTTATTATCCATGTAACAAATTCTGAGCTCCTAAGAGGGAGCTGTCGAAGTCAGTGACTTCATTTGCAAGGTCAGCATGCGTGCAGGTAACAAAACCACACTCCTTAAAAAAATTATTTCGGGTCTTTAGTTTTGATTTAAACAAATTTATTTAAATGGCTGTGTAATTAAAGAGGGACAATCCCTTGCGTAGGTTTCCTAAATTGACTGAAGGCCTGGCCTGAACATAGATTTTTGTACCAGTATAATTATGACTGCAAGGGGCATGACTTCTTTAATTCAGTAATTGCTGTGTGCTCATTAGAAGTTCAGCTGGTGTGACTTGGCATGAGCACTGTTCTGCCAGCACAATGGCACCTGTATGTGGTACAGGTTATTCCTGCTCCTGTGCAGGCATGAGTGGTCAGTTGCACACATCTTTTGAGTGTTCAGCTGGCACAGATGTATCTGTGTTACGGGTATAGTCCAGCTCTAGGTGTACTGATGTAGAAGGTGGGTCATATATTCATTAAAGTGGTTTATAGTTGTGGATACTGTGAGGAATTTGGTTTGGTTCGGGGTCATTATGAGTTTGGAGACCTTTGAACAAAGTCTCCAAAAGGTCTCCAAACTTCTGTGCTCCTTCAGGAGCTGGCTGTGCTACAAATGTGGTGAAGAGCAGAGGAGGATGAAGCTTCCTGCCCCACACAGCTGGCACTGACCACCTGTGTCAGACTCATCCACCTGGCAAGTGTAAGCATAATTGTCCTTGAGCACTGTGGATGCCTGGGATAACTGCACTTCCGGATGATGGAACTGGCATCCAGCATGTCATAAACACCAGATCCTATTAATACACAGGTTTGACTCGCAGAGTAACTGGAGTTGTAGGGAGTTGTGGAGGCTGAGAGTTTACCCCCTTTTTCTCCTTCAGAGAGAGACCATAGCATCCTTTGTTTTAGCATAGCCAGGGCTAATGATGAAAGTTTGTTTTTAATCAGGCCTAACTCCTAAGTATGAGCATGGTGAAGAACACAGAAAATGAGAACGTGGTGTGAGGAACTTGCTTGGTGGTAATGCAGGAGTAAACATAGTGATTTAACACAGGGAGTAAAATTGCTTTTGTCATTTGCTACTGTGCTAGAGTTTATCTCAGGGTGAAAACTGGTGCCTTCAATTCCATCACAGCAGCAATCACAGCTTTAGTGAAGCAGATGGAAGTGAAAAAAAGGCAGCACCTTTGTTTTGCATTCTGATGTTTCCATGGCTTTTATCAGCAATAAAGACCCTTGTTTTGGCACTTCCTTGCAGTGAATGTTTGGCTGTCTTCAGCTATTCCATCTGGCAATTTTTTGCCAGGAAATGCCCAGAAGGAAGGTCATGGTTGAATTAAATACTGTTTCTAGGGTACTGGGCTTCACATGGCTAATGAGCAGCCTTAATATAGAGAGCTTTTCAAAATCCAAATGGAGTCAAGCAAGGAGAGAGAACTACAAAATAGTAATTATCCTTGCTGTGCTGGAGTGATGTTGCTTTAGAATGTGAAACCAAGGGCTAGGCTGAGCACTCTCAATTTTTTCTCTTGGTGTCTGTGCCTATAGCTTAATATATGTATAAAATTCAGAAAAAACATTAAGGTGAAAAATATATAAATTAAAAATTCCTGGAAGTCCCTCCCCTTCCTTCACTTCCTCAGGCCATAAAAGACAATGCAACTGTTGGTGTTTCATGTGGGGATAGGAAAGGGTAGAGAAAATAGCTGGGAGAACATCTGAAACAATTGCAGCTGATCTTGTGTGCATCAAATTCCAGAAATGTGCCTGACAGTTGTATGTAAAAGCTTTGATTCTGATCCTGCTTGCTCTGCTGTAAATGCAATTCAAGCTCTACTGGATCGAAGGAATTAGTTGAAATTTATGATGATATTACTGAGAACACATTGTGGCCCAAAAGAAAAACTAACTTTGCCTCCGGGAGTGGGGCCTGGCCTTTGCAGATCTGTGTCCTCTCAGCAAAGGCATCTCTGTCAATTCAGGAAATGACTGGCGGGGGTCTTGGGACACAATTCTGCAAACCTTTGCTTACAAGTAGTCTCCTTGAGGACAAAAATCATTGATTCCTTAGAGAGAAGATTTGTAAGGCATTCGATAGTAGGAGTTTGCTTGCAAACTGCTTTTGTACCAGTTTATCAAAGAATATGAAGATACAGCTACATCTGTGCAATTCCATAGCTTGATTTAGTTGTGTGTCTATAACGTGTTATGGCAGCATGTCTGCAGGAATGAGAAATAAGATGGAAAATATTTGGAGTGGAGGTGCACAGATACCTCATCCATAGCCTATGAAGTCTATCACTAAATGAGAGTGACAGAGCTTGCAGAACTCTTTTGTGACTTGCTGCTTGCCTTGGAGGAACTTGACAGTTTAGTGCTGGGAAAGATGCTTTGTGGTTAAACAGTATGAGATGCTTTGATAAAGACTTTCTTCTCAGGCAGAGTGCTAAGCAACACTCCCTGAGACTAGTTTGTGGATACAGTGTTATCCGAATGCATGAGAAGGTGTCCTGAATTTTAAATTCATGTTGCTGAAGAATTCTGTTTAAAAATCTGTGTCATGAGATGCTTGGTTTGCAGGGGTGACACCTTTGCTAAACTAGCCTAAGTATGTGTGGACATGGCCTGTGACTGTTGGCATAGCTTGAGAGAACCATGGACTTGCAATGTAATTCTGAATATAATTTTCACTCCACCACATAGCCATTAGGAAAAAGTACTTTGACGCACTGTATGCCTAAAATGAGGAAATTGTGTTCACAAGCCATCTTGTTTCTGTCTCGTGAATGCTGTTCCATTTGCTTTCGAGATTTGATGCTGTCTAGCAGACTTATTTATGCCTGTGATTATAGTGCTGTCTCTCAGCTTGTCATATAAATTTAATTGTGATGGTACTGTGGTTGTCGTTGTTTGAAATTACAGATTTGTTCATGTAGGCAAAGGTGATCCTTCACAAGGCCTGATGATGTGCACAGATGTTTTAGCAGCTGCTGAGACCACACCTGCTTCCATCTGTGTGCAGAGGGACCTGACCCTTTACATGTCAGGTGGGGATAAAATTGTTCCTCTACACCCTTGTTGTGTATTTGAGGAGACTCCAGTTTGCTCTAGCAACAGTGGTAGGGTGAGAATTAAGCTTGAGAATTTCTGTCCTGAGTTTCCATTCTCTGTAACACAGGTGTGTTTTAATTAGATTGCACTAACCTGCCTTCCTGAAGCTGGCTTCATCTTTCCGGATGCCCGAAACTACAGACCAGGGATGAAGGAGCAGGGGGAAATTAGGAGACTTTGCTGAAGTTTGTGTGGGAAGCTGGTGGCAGGGGCAGAAGCTGAGGCCTCTGAGGTCTGCTCTTCCCTTTCACTGTAGGACCTGCTGCAGCATGATAATCGTGGGAAGCATGGGAAGTCTGAACTGCTGGAGGAGGACCAGTCTCTGTCACTCTGGTTGGGGCTTTTCCCTGGATGGTTGTGCAGGGACTCTAAAACTAGGGTGGGAAGAGAGGACTGGGGACAGTGCAGAGTAACCTGATTCATAGTGGAGAACTTCTACTGCTACTCTTGTTGGTGTCCCTTTACAATGTGTGCCAGGCAGCTCATGGAGGAATTGCAAGGACTATTTGAGGCACTGAATATTTTGTGGGTTATTAATATCAGTAATCAGCTTTCCAGTATTGGAGCTTTATTTAACAGATGCTACAAAAAAAATCATCTTAATAAGACAGCTTGCTATGAGCAGCAATGGCTCAGCAGCTGGGAGACTTGTATATTTAATGTTAATGAAGTATGGAGTATCTCTTTAGTATTTGTTATGGCCCTCTGCACACTGGGAATCTCCTTTCTTTAGCAAACGGGCAGGGCCTTTTTGGGCTGACTGAAGCAAGTGCTGTTTTGGAAGATAGACAGTAGCATACACCTGTAATGTTTGTTTCAAATATAACCTCAAGCATCAGCTCAAGCTGATAGGAGCAAGTTCAGATTTGCAGCTGCTGTTAGGAGTGCCTGAATGAAGTATCAAAAAAGATCCATAATTTCATGTCTGGGCACCTTTTCAGCCTGTAGGGTGCTTGCCTATGGCCTCTTGCATTGTGCAGAGTCATCTGGTAGTGCTGGGTGAAGGTGAGTAGGGTGCTGGTAGTTGCTGGAGCTGTATGTACTGTCTCGGTCTTGTGCTTACAGGGAATTTGCCCTAGATGGAATTGCATTGTACAGAATCATGAATGATGTCTTTCTAGATAGATCTGAGTGTTAGTGCTTTTCACCAAGGTGGTAAATAAATAAATAGGCATTAGAAAACATTTCCTTTCCTTGGTGCCTGACAGAAAATTGTGGGATTATGCTCTAACGGCTAAATCAAGTTTTGGCAAATCATTTAAGGCTCTCTTGAAGAGTCTTAAATGTAATGCAACAAGTGAATTATTAATTGGCCTTGTGAGCCCTTTGGTTTAATGAAAAAGGACTATTTTGAGGCTTTTGCTTACTTTGGGGAGGAATTGCTTTCACATTTCTGTATTGAAAAGGATGCATCAAAGAATTAACAGCAGAGAAGTACAGGAAACTGGTTTTTTACTCTTAGAGAATATTAATTTTACTTGCACTGCATCTGGACCAGGATGATGGATGCATCTAGGTTTTTCTAACTGCCTGTCTGGTTTCAGTATGTCAGCCTGCTGTCCATGTGGATTATGTGGTGCTTGCAGCTAGGAAGTCTGTAGGAAATGAGCAGATCATATGGATTATACTTTCATGATTGTAATGAGATATATTCTTTGTCCGTGTATCAAAAATCTCTAGAACAAACTTCGCATGGGATTGTGATGTAGCAATAGGCTTGTGAAATTGCTGCAACTGTTGATGCAGGAAAAAACAGGAGTGTCACGTTCTTCCAGTCCTGCCATCAAATAAAAGATACTATTTTGTAATTTAGTATTGTTAACAGAATATATATCTGTAGTAATAAGATCATCTTGTCAGTTTCTCTGTCTTTTTCTCGTTATCTGCTCTTTTATTCCAGGCTTGTCTGGCACTGTAAAGCCTGTCAGGGCCTGAAACTAGTATTAGGGAAATTAGTGTGGGGTAGCTGTGCTGCTTCAGTTTTCTCATAGTGAATAGTGGGGGTAGTTTCTTGATTGGAAAAAAATTTTACAAATACAGCCAGTGAGGAAGAGAAGTCAGAAAATTAGCCTTGGACTGAGATAGACTCTGTAACTGGTAGGAGAATTGTGTAGCATGAGCCTCTGTTCTGATTTAATGCAGATGTACTGTCCCAATCTCTAAACCTGCAATTACAAGAAAGATGGATGGATGTGGACAATAGTTAGGATATTAATTAAAATGATGTGGGGCACATCAAGCCTTATGTGCTTTAAATAGAGAAACTGATGAACATATAATTCAAAATGCCTTGAATTTTCAGTCTTGGATCTTGCTTTTTCTTCTTTTGGATGCTCAAGTGACTGTAAATTGCTTTACAGGGCACAAGGTAGTGAAAATTCAGGTATTTATAGTCAAACGTTCATTTTGGTAGGATTAAAGTGATTTCAACTGGCCTGTTGCTTTTCAGACATGGAAAGCAGAAAAATGGCCTGTGTGGTTCAATCTGAGATTTACCTCTACATTTCTTAGGAGAATTTCATATTTATTTTATGTCAGTATACCCCTGTGATCACGTAACTCAAATTCTTTCTCACAAAAATATGGATGCAGTCATTCTTTACTCCTCCTTGGGATTAAAGGTCCTTGGGATTAGAGGTGGAAGAGGTGAAGAACACTTTGAGAAGTTGGGGGTGGTACTCCCGTGTGTCTCTGGTTCTCACTTTTGCATATCCTGTTGCCTTTTAACACATCTGCGGCATTCCTTTTTTCCTGTTCTTATTACATCTCCTATGAGAAGTTTTACAATGGTGTGAAAACTCCCACCTCTCTTGGTAGCTGCAAGTGTTGGAGCCCATTCATTTGAAGCACATTGACAGCAGTGAGTGATCAGAGGCAGCATAAGCTTGCAGAGCTCTCATTCTAGACTGCCTCAGTACAGCAGTGGGTGTTTTGGGTTAAAGTATGGGGAGGGGGCTATTCACCTGGGCAGGGTCAGACCCCATGGCAGCTCGTCCCTCTCTCCATTTGTGTAAAGCAGTGGAATAGATGCAGTTGTCCTCTAGCCAGTAGGTTTGTTAGGCATCAGTGCAGAGGTGTCTTTCACTTGGTGGGAGGCTAACTGTGAAAATTCAAGCAGAATTGTGTTCAAGGTCAAGTGCTAAAAGATTCACAGCACTGAAGAACTTGCTGTCTCTGAAATTTTTGGCCATTCAAAATCTTCCAGATTTCGCCCCTGAGAGTTTGATCAGTATTAGGAGCGTGTGAGGCGTGACCCTAATGGAACTTACACATGCCTGAAGCCTAAAGACTTGAAAGCCTTCTGATCTACTATTGGCAAAAAGTCATCTGTTTGAAGTCGCTTTCTGTTTAGTGGTTGTTGTTTTGTCCAGAATTCCAAAGAAACTAGACTTCTACTGAAAGCAGCATTACAAGAAATGGAAAGCCAAACCCAGTCACTTGCATTGTCTCAGCATTTCCGTGACATTGAAAGAAGTGGCCAGACCAAGTTGTTTTTCTTTAAACAAATACCTTTTTTTTTTCTAGTGCAATGCTTGTCTTATGACTGATGCCTTTTTGCCAGGTTTTATCTCAGAGCAGTAAAAAGCTGTAAATACTGGGAGTGGGATAAAGAGAATGGAGTTTGTGATGGAAATGTGCAGTAGTCAGATCGGAGAATATTTTATTTCTTTCAGTGTGGCTGACTTTCTGACATTTGGTGGCACCAAAATAAAAGGAGACTTAGGGGTGGGGAGTAGCATGGGCTGTTGAGGTTTGAGTCCTGTATTAGGGGTAGGAACTACCTAAGTCTTCTCTCTGCAGGAGACAGATGCTTGCTGCAGGTTCCCTGGATGTCACAGCAATGTGGCAAGCCATGGCCAGCCTTGTGGGAAGTGCTGAAAAGGCTTAGCAGCGTTCTGTGGCATTCCTTGTCTTTGAAAACGCACTGCTTGAAAACTGCAGATAACGTTTGCCTGGAAAAGGAGGATGTGTTTCAGTCAAATGATAAGAGGGGAGGGGCTGCTCTCAGGGCTGACTGTGAGACAGCTCCCTTGTTAGAAACGAGAAAAATAGACGAAAACAGAAAATGGAAAGTCACCCAGTCATGCTGACAAATGTGGCCTGAGGAAGCCAGCTGAATAAAGGCTGGCGGGGGAGGGGATGGGAGAGAGTTGGAGCAGGGGGGAACAAGTGTTAATGCAGCAGGCTGTGCTTCTGGAACAAGGCTTGCAAAGAATGGGAGGGGAAAGAGGGTGTAGCTCTTGTTACTCTCAAATTCCCTTGTCTGCCCTCCCTCTTGCCTGGGAGCTGTGTTCCCTGTCTCCCTCCCACTTCCAGGCTGTGGGCAGCTTGCCTGGAAAGGGCTGTGCACCAGTTCCCCCTGGGATGTGCTGCAGGGGCTCACGTGGTGGTGGTCCCCTGGCAGTGAGATGCTGGGAGGAGAGGGCTGGGGCAGGACCTGGAGTGAGGTTTGCATTACTCTGGGAGAGGGTAAACTGGGAGGGAGGAAGACATCATTGACTTCAGTGAGAACTGTCACATCTCCAACACGGAGATGCAGTGAATTAATGAACCTTCCTTGGAAGTGAAAACGCTAGCCATATGCTTCAGTGGTGAAAAAGGTTAAACAAAGAAGTGTGCTACCTTTACTGTCTTCTTCAAGCTGTCTTGAACTTTCCAGAAAAAGACTCTGTAAAGGCTCTCTCCCCATGGAGATGGACTTCAAAGGTCAAGACTCGAGTGGAGGAATAAAGCAACCTGTCTGGCACTGCAGACTTCCCACTGAGGTACCAAGAACTATTCTGGTTGGGCAGAAAATGCTTTGGGCACCAAGTGCAGCAGATTACTGATAACATCACAGTGGTGGTGAAGAATGGAAAGTTAGCCTTCCTTTAGAAGATTAGAAAGGCAGAGAGAAGTCAGGCACAGTTACAAATTCTTGTTTATTAAACAGAGGTGATGAATAGGTGTTTCAGCATCAATAAGCTGTGAGACATTTGATAAGAGCTTGTTGAGTAACTCCAGAAGTTTTTGCCAAACATAGTAAGGTCTGTTTGAAGTGACCTGGCATGTGTCTGTGTGTGCCATAGCTTCCCACGCTCTCAGGTATATGAGCTGTCTTCCCAAGGTGGTTGCTGAAATGTGCTGTAGGCAGATGACCAGTGCCACCTAGCCTGAACCTGTGTGTAGAAAATGGGTAAAGAAGTCTATAAAAATTTGATCTTTGATTACTTTCCTTTTTTTTTTTTT
>VZTZ01046640.1:729330-848829 GCA_013400955.1 Drymodes brunneopygia
GCCTCCAGGAGAATGCTTTTCTTCGTGCTCTGGGAAGGGAACAGCAGTGGTCCAAGCTCCATCAGGGCTTGCTCTTGGTTGCTACTCTCAGTTCTGTGTCACAACCCTGCCATCTGCCTTTTTTGTTGAAGCCACCCAGCTCCTCACAGTGAGGGCCTGTAAAGATATGTGTATTAGCCTGGCCTGTGCTATGATGCTGCCTGATTTGGCAGTGGTTCCCATGCAGTGTATTTCAGGTGTGCAGCAAGCATTATGGTTAGGTGGGCTCAAACTTACTTGCTGTTGTTTGAATAAAGTCCCACTGATGCTGTTAACAGCACCCCTGCAGCCTTCTTCATTGAGACACTTTCCTAGTGCATGCAGTACATGAGGATACTCCAGGCAGCCCTAACTAGTGGCTTGTAGGCAGGAAATTACTTGTGTCTGTCTTCAGACTGATCTGTGGTTCAGTCAGGCCCAGGTGTAGAGGGAGAGCAAACCGAGTGTTGTCCATCTCTCACCCGGTTCACAGCCTCCAGTGGCACATTTTTAAATACTGGGCTTGGAAGGGGGAGCTGAGGCAGCTTGTACTGTGACTTGCTTGACTTGGCCCAATGAACAACTCAGCCTTTTCCTAACATGGCTATGTCTACAGTGTGCATGATTTTGTATAGTTGAGCTATGTTTTTCTCTTCCTGGCTTCTTTTTATGCAAGTTTTTCTCATGTGAAATATTTTGGATTAGATGAGGTTTACAAGGAAGAGTTGACATTACATTTCAAGGTTTGCTTCTGCTACTGCATTGGCATACTGACATCATATTCCCTGGGGTCAAACCTCTGGGATGAGAGCCAGTATTTAAAAAGGGTTTTTTGCAGGGTGGAGGAGTATCTTGTAATTTCACCCCCCTTCAGTTTGACCTCTCCTTCTTGCACTGCTTGTTCATTATTTCAGATTCCACCTCTACAACAAGTAAGAAAAGACTGAGTTAGCCCTTATTGTGATAATTCATGCTTAACCATCTGCTTAGAAGGGATTGATGATACTGCATGCAACTTGATCTCCTCCTGACTCATTTCTGAATTGCTGGTACATCCCTGTATGCTGTTAAGCTGTCTTTGAAGCTCACTGTGTCACAGCAGCATACATGCAAGGTAAATCTACTGAAGGCAGCCAAGTGGTACCAGCATGAAACTGGAGTGACCAGAAAATCATGTCTCCTTTCTTCTGGATTATGTATACCAGAGAGGGGTGAAAGCTTCAAGTGAGCAGAGAAAATTTTGAAAGCAGCTTTTTGATTTCCCGACCAAAGAGTCTGGCCAAGTATGCTTAAAGTAATTCCAGAGGCCACAAGCTGATTTGAAGTGGGTCCCTGGAGTTGCATAAACAGACAATGCATTATTCATGAGCTAACTGAGCCTTTGCCCTCCTCCAGCAGACAGGGACAAGCAGAAATCTGCTTGCTTCCTTCACCTGGTTGACTGGCCCTCTGGGAAGGCTCTGCTCTTTGCAGAGTGGAGTGGAGAGCACAGAAGGCTGCTGATACAATTTGGCTGATTTACACTGTGACTTAGGAGCAGTTGTGGGAAGCCCATACGACTTGTTAGTGCTGTGCTTGTCAGACAGCAGTCAATGGGGATCAGAAGCCTGGGGTGCACAAAAATGATGCAGGAGGGAAAGACTGCCTAGGTACCAGTGTACCTGTGTGCTAACCCTGTGGGCTCAAGCACATCTCAGCCTTGTTCCTCCTCCACTCACTTGCAGAAAACAAAAATAACAGTGATTTTCATTAGAAGCTGTTGAATGTGGCCTCCTTCAGTGTATTTCAGAATCATAATCTCGTAGAACGCATACCTCACCCAGCAGGAATTCAGCAAATCCAGTAACAGGCTTATGATGCTGGATCTGGCATGAGAGGTTTCAGCTCAGCTGACCATAAGCTGACTGAAGAGCAGAAGGGACTGCCCTTGTTTGTACCCATAGCTATGATGTTCATGTGGGATGTGTTTGTGGGGGAATTGGGTGTTGTGTGTGGTTTCTTCTTGAAGCATCTTGTCACAGGGAAGCTCAGTAGACACAGAACTCCATGGACTTGGAGCAGTTGAAGTGGCCACAAAAAAAGGAATCCAGTTGGTCGCCATTGCCCTTTTCCTTCTTGCTGTTTGTCAGTTTTGCAAATTCCACATCTGACTACTTCCTTAGTAGCTTCTCTGCTGTCTGATTTTATTCCAGCAACAGTACTAAAATGACATTTTGCTCCTCTCCCATCTTCCACTGCTTTTTACTTTGCCATCTAAGCATTGAGCTATAGTTGTAACGTTAATGTGCCATGAGCAAAGCCTACTAAAATACTGTGATCTGACAAACAGCAGATGAATGTTGTCACTTGAATGTATTCTACCTACTTTTACTTAGTGTTGTTACATGTGTAGCAGTGGATATTTTAGCTGGTACAGATTTGCAAGTGTTCTTAGTCCCACGACTGCACTCTTTTAATAGTCACAATTCATTGCCAAAAAAAAGGCGTTCAGAGAGAGGGTTGGCATAATCATGCCATTCCATAATCATACTGCAAGAACAGGTCGTATTATGTCTTTGGAATGAGCTGCTGTGGATTTGTCATGTAAACAACCCCTTAGGTTTGGGTTTGTCTCTGACAGACCATCTTTCTTACTGTGTCATATGTTCATAGTCATTTGAGACAGACAAACTGTTGAGGTCACCTAGGCAATCTCCTAGACAGAGAAGAGTTTTCTTTACAGCATATTTTTGTGATTAATCTAATCTTAAATATTTACCTTGATGGGAATTCCATCACAATGATATCTCCATTGAAAGAGGTACTTTGTAGTCAGGCTATACTGTCTCTTATTAATTTAATCACTTTTTTCCCCGTGTAACTCCAATTTTTAATACCATAGTGATTTCTTTTCAATACTTGTTGTTCCATTCTTTTAATTCACATATACCTGTACTTCTACATTGATGTCATTTTGTCTTTTGGTGTGATTGATGAAATTACCTCACTTTACTAATGCCTCACATAATCTGCTGAACTGCATTCAGATGCCATTAAAATGGGTTGAGGGTTAGACCACTGTGACAGAAAAGCTTGGAGCTAAATAATCCCCCAGACTGGTTTCCAACTTAAACCATATCCCACTGGTGTAGTAAAAAGCAAAGATAATGCTGTGGTCACAGTCCATCTTCTGGTGTGTGGTCAGATGACCCATGAGAGCCTCTAAACCGTTTAAGGCCTGTGAAATCAATGCTGAATGTGTAAGCAGTCACTATTGCAGAGCTGTCAGGATCAGAGAAGCGTGCACAAGAAAATTGTGTTTTCCCAGACCTTTAGCAGTGGCTGCTACCAAGGGGTTGTGTTTTCTCTCCGTACCTCTGCAAGTGGTCTGCAAGTGGCTGGTGTGCTTTCACACTGCTCTGCCCTGTGTCAAGGCAGGCTGCACGAGGGTGCTGGATCCAACATGCCTGTTGATCACAGCCCTGTCAGGCAGGTAGGTAGGTAGACAGTGGCTGTGATTTTTCTTTTTCAGCTCTTCACTGAGCAGCTCAGTCTATTCATTGCAAGCCCGCCAGCAGCTCTTGCCATTCAAGTGGGTGATGTTCTAGCAGCACTTCAGAGCTGGCAGAAAATGGTGATGATCAGATGCAGCCAGTTAAAAAAAACTAAGTGTATGCTCTACAGGAACATTTGTTCTGGATGCCTGAGTTGAAGATGGAATTTCACAGCGTCAAGGCAGAACAATCTCACAGGGGAAACAGTGGCCTTTTGGAATTCTTACTTAAATATTAGATGCACTGAGATGACATGTCAGCTCTGCATTAAGAAGGTCAAGGTTTTTGCTACACCAGGAAACACAGAGGTGGACACAGCCTGCTGAGTACAGTGGTCTGGTTAGTGGACATTCTGTGGGTGTTACAGAAGCATGGCTAGAGTGGATGGGATTATGTTAAACAGTAGTATGGTAGTATTAGACCCTGGGGATTTATATTAGACCCTGGGGTTATATCAACACATTCTAAAATACATGTAAAGTTGTAGCTGAGGTGATACCTCATGATGGGAGAAGTCCCCTCAAACGACTTCCCCTTGCATGCTCTGCTGAGTTTTGAGGGACAGTTTCTTCTGTCTCTTTAAGCTGCTGTGGGAGATCAGTCTCATTACATAATGAAGTTGGGTTACTCACCCTGTGTCAATGCCCTCAGTTGTCTACTCAGAAGAATGGTTGAGAGCTGCATGAGGATGGAAGCTGAAACCCCCATTCTTTTGGGGATTTGGCCTGTTCTGGGTTGGATGCACGGGTGTGAATGCTGTGGAAGAAATCATAGTTGCTATTCTGTGCAGGAGCAAATACAAGTCTCTGGAGATGTCAGCCTCATGCTTGTACCAGCTTTAAATTCACAGAATGTTAAAATGCAGTTGTTGTATTATGAGACCAAACTGTAATGCATTAAGAATGTGTGGCATATTAAACCTGTTTGCTTCATACAGAAACTCATGTATAATTCACAATCTTTGTAAATATGTCAGTTTAATGCTTCTCTGCACCTATCAGCGAAGCTCTGTCTCCCTTGGGTTTGTCAGACCTGACAGCTTCTGAAACTGGACCTTGAATTGTGTGACAAATGGTGAACTCTCAGTATTACTGAATAACAACTAATTTAGAATTCAGACACCACCACCCCCCACCCCCCCCCCTCAAAGCCATTAATTGAGGTTTTTCATTGTCTCCTTAGGGCAATTTTAAGACTTTGTCCTTGTTATGTTTACTTTCTTAGTAGAGCAAGATTGTACCAGCAGCAACCAAGCTTTCATTATTCTTCCATGTAACACATTCCACCAGCATCAAGAAATGTAACATAATGCAGTTGTTGGTCATCTTATAGTTCTTTCAGACATTTATTTTAATATAGTTTAATGCATACAATATTTTCTTGTAGACTGTAGCTCCTGAATAAGAGTCACTTGCTCACCTGTGACAGCAATGTGCCATGCCAAAAGGCTCTTGGTGACTGGTGTGATGTGTGCCTACTTTTTATTAACTGAATTGCCTGTATTCCACAGATAAATTGAGTTGTGCTTTTGTAAAACCTGTGAGAATGCATGATTTTGTGTTTGATGCTTGCAAGCCCTCCTTATAAGTCACAACACTGGTCTCTTAAGTAGTCCATAGTAAGCAACAGCTTGGTTTAGTCACTGCTCCTCAAAAAAAAAAAATCCCAAATGCACTATATGCACCGTGAAAATAATGTTAAACAACAATAATGTTTTATTGTGGCTCAGTCAGAGATGCTGAGAATTTTAAGAACTGTTGGGTAGTAAATTGTTAAAACACTTTGCTCTTCAGGATGCTAATGTAGCCTGGGCTGAAGCCAAAGTCTGTACAAGTCTAAATGAGTTAGTTGTCCAGGGAATTAGCCTGCTTTGGACTGGGTCCTTCGGATGAGATTTTCAGCAGGAGTCAGCAGTGCTCAACTCCATGACCCTAACTTCAGAGGCAGTGGAGAACCCAATGCTGAGTTTTCCTGCTGTTAGATCCTACTGGATTTAACATCATCTTTGAATGACTCAAAGGCACTGAAGGGAGGAAAAATAATCTGCATTTTCAAGTCAGATACAGTATAAATTCTCTCAAGAGCTGGTTTTACAAGTGACTGTACAAGTTACAAAGCTCTCTCTACCACATGGCCAATAAGAGTTATTTTCCTGCACACAGAGGAGTCAAACCAGGGGCAGTGAAAAGGTGTGAGTCTGCATTGCTAAACAGACTTCGGTGGGAGCTGGGACCCCTCTTCAGGAAATTTAGTGTGTGTCTTTGTGAAGGGAGATAGAGAAAGAGACTTTAACATCTGTAAGCCCTCCAGGGCACATCTTAAAGTTTACTCGTTTTCTTGAGCTCTGGTTTTTTATCCAATTTCATGCTATCATTTATCACATTTTAACAGCTAGTGGAAGTTGTGTGGCAACCTTCCGACTCTGTTGAAGGGTGTCATGGTAATTATTTATTCTTTCTTGAATTCCTATAATTCCTCTCTTTGGGAAACAAAACAAAACCTATCTATAATAAAAACAAGAGCAAGTCTTCCTGCGAGTACAACAGCACAAAAGCTGGCTGCTCTTTCCCACTGAGGCTATCTGACCCAAGCAGCCTTTCCCCTATCACTTTCAAAGCCCTTCATTTAAGGGAAGGGAGTGATTACTGAATCATTAAGGATAATGGCTATTTACTTTTGCAAACAATGGACTTGATGAACCACAAAAAATAGCCTGATTTTCAGAAGTGCCTATTTGCCTTGGAGCAAACTAGCTGGGTTTTGGGGTGGAAGTACGTACATTTTAATGAGGTGGTAAAAAGTGACCTTTTGTTCTGAGATAAATCACAATTTTTTTTTTTTTTAATCTTGAGGACTGACGTGGACCCGAGCATGGGAATGTCAGACTAGAAAACAATACTAGCATTTAAAGTAAAGAGTACAGAACTTAAAACTTTATAGCGATTACAAGTTCTCAGACTTACCTGACACCTTGCTAAGATTTCCTTTTTTTACCTGGTATGTTTTTACCTCTGTATGTTAACATACAAATTTGCTCTGTCTGCAGTAGGATTTTGTAATGCAGTCATTAAGGTGTGGAAAACTGCTTCTATTTTGTAGAATCACAGAATGGTTTGGGTTGAAATGGACCTTTAAATCTCAGCTAGTCCAATGCTCTTGCCTTGGCAGGGACACATTCCACTCTATCAGTTTGTTCAAAACACCTACCTGGCCTTAAACGCTTCCATTGGTGGCATACACACATTTAGGTGTTTAGTCACATCTGCTTAGGTTACTGTATAATTAAAATGTGCTGAGCCAAGGGTAATAGAGAGGGTATTACTGTGCTAATTATTATATTAATGTAAAATAAGGGATACTGCTGGATTTGCTTTGTGAGCTGGGTTGAATTAAAAAACAGAGGTAGTGGTGGTGGGATAGCAGAATTATTTTCCTTGCAATTTTTCTCATAGTCCTTCCACCTTATGTGACTCTGGAGCTTGAAAGGTGTATGTGTTATCTACAACGTGGGCTGGAACAGAGACTACTGCTCTGTTGTAAACAATTTTGGCAGTTAAATGGATTTATTTCTCAAGGTGTGTAGTCTTGGATTCACTCCTGTCTTGAAGAGTGGGAGTAAATGCCACTGCAAATGCAGCTGAAGAAAGTATTTGGCCTTTCAGAGGAGGTCCTGACAGGGTGCTTGACAGTGGTACAGATGTGCATAGCAGAGACTTTGGAAGGCAGGATTCTGCTGCTGCTCATGGTGACTGCTGTGAAATAACCACTAAAAGCTGCATGTTAACCTAATGAAAAGATGCTAATAACAGACTGCACAGTGGCAAGCAGATAAACAACACAGGAAGATCAAAACTGGGAGGAGAAAACCAACAGAGTTTTGAGCTTATATACATGGTTCTTTATAGACAAGTGACTTGTCAAAAGTCTTATGTGAAAGTACCACAAAAGTGGAGAAAAGCAGAGTAACCCAGGTCTTAACATGCATTTGATAAAATGGTGTGGCTGTACCTTTGACTTTGGCAATTTAGGTTTGCAAGTTTAAGCCCTTTGCATTTTATGAAACCCTAAGCAGCCTTTTGATGCCTCTGCATGCTTTCTTCCTGTGGAGAACTCCAGGAGCATTTCTTGTCAGAGACAGACAGACGTGCTTTCATTGCCTTCTGCTGAGCTCCTACTCGGGTACACAAACCCTAGCAAATGATAAAATGTGGGATCTGTGATCAGTGTTTGAAGCTGAAGTCTCCACCAGTCCCAATATTGAACTCTGTAGGGCAGCTTGTAATTGGATTTTTTATTATTAGACTCTTTGCTTTTTAGAAGTTTTTGCAGAAAATACCCAATGATTTCACTAGTAGACCATGAGGATATGAATCTTACTTATGCTACTGCATTTCCTCCTATTGTAAAAATGCTTTTAAATGCTCCTGTAATAGGTATATAAATATTTTAAAGTGGAATTTAAGGGAATGTAGTGGAGTGACCTCTGTGCTCTTAAGAATCAGACTCTGTTATGTCTGAAGGGGCTTGTTCTGTTGGCATCTGATAATATGTTCCAATTTATAGGGAATTTATTTTTCGGTGAGCATTGCAAGCTTAACTCTGTCAGCTGGCTGAACTTTTGGTATAGGGACAAGGTCATCATTCAGTGCTTGTAGCCTGAACAAGTAAAGCCTTCCCACTTCTGCTGCTGTCTTTGCCCTCAAGGAGACACAGGAAACACTTGGGCAGAGCCTCCTTTTTTTTCTTTTTGCGTTCAATTTTAGGTAATTTCAGCATTTATTGCCCTTTCTGCTGTTGCTTAGATCAAGTGGCATTATGTGATCCGGCTTGTCTTCGCACAGTGGATGGACTTTTGTCGCATGTGTGGTGTCTCCCACATTCTAATGAACTTCAGCAAATAAATGCTTATTATTTCCTGATTAAACACAAGAATTAGATGCTTAATAACATGTATATTGTCAGTTTCATTTCACACATAGGTTCCTAAGGGCTTCATGCTAAATCAAAGGAGTGATTCTGAAGTACAATATGGCTAATTTATCTCACAAAAAAAGCATTTTTATAACAAAGTAATAACTTTGTGGTCTTTCTTTAGAAAATACAAATAAGGATATATATACAAAGAGGAAGAGCATCACCCTTTAAAAATTGCATGCAGCTTTTGAGTAAATTTTAAGCTGTTTTACTGCAAATGCTTTATTGGCAGTGTACAGTCATGGTGCTTAAGGGTATATAGAAAGGCACAATATCTTTTATCTGATTAACTGTTGAAGTTTGGGAAAAACCCCAGACTTTCAAGCACACGAACATTTACATTGTGGGTTGGGATTTTTATTGTTGTTTTTGTGTTTCGTGGGGTTTTCGAGTGTTATAGGAGCCTTAATGAGTGAGACAGATATGCTAAACTTCAGCAGACTTTCTGTTCTTTAGTTTAATTTTGCATTCTGGGCAGTGAACCATGCTAAAGCTCTTTCCACTTCACTGGTGCATGCCGGAAAAGTGTAACTGAGAGCTTATGTAGTTTTGAGCAGACACTGCAGTAAAATTCCCTTCTGACCCTTTTTGCCTTTCAGGCTTTTGCCAATCCTGCCAAGTCACCTAAAAGGCTGGATTAAAAATATCTTGCAGAGTCAGAGCTGGTTAATCTGTGCTTGGTTTGTATGTCTGGACAAGCAAAAAGTTCTCATTGGTGATTGGATATGCTTTTGACATGTTCCATTGCCTTGTTTTAGGGCCTTCTTCTACCATAGATTTGACCACATATGAATGTGCTTCCATCCCTTCAACACACACAGAAGATGAGATTTTTTCCAGGCAGGAGAAATGGCTTTCACATCTCAAGCATTCCAGACCATAGCAGCTGAGGGCCCAGGCTCTCAAGTACAGAAGGTGGAAGCACAACAAGAACAAAACCAGAGCGAGAGTTGTATTTTTCTGCCCTGGCAACTCAGAACTGTCCCCAGAGACAAAGATGTCTGGTTGGTGCCCTGCATGCCCTAACCGAGCCAGGCTGATGATCAGCAGCAGTGAAGCTGCAGTAGGACAGACATGAGCACACCGTGTGCTAAGTCACCAGGCATCCTGTGGTCTGTGGAAGTCCACGCTGCTGTGGTTTCATTGCTGTTGCTGCTAAAGAAAAACTCACTCTAGTGTGTTTGCACGTGCAACAGTCATATTGTGCTTGCAGTGTAGACATGAGCTCAGAGAGCAGTGGAAAGTTGCTGTCTCCACTGGTGTAAGGGAAACACCAAGCATGACCCCCCATGACTTGGAGGGGGACCTTTTACAAGGGCATGTAGTGATAGAACAAGGGATAGTGCTTTAAACTGAGAGAGGATGGGTTTAGATTGGATATTAAGAAGAAATTCTTTACTGTGAGGGTGATGGGGCACCGGAATAGGTTACCCAGAGAAGTTGTGGATGCCCCATCCCTTGAAGTGTTCAAGGGCCAGATTGGATGGGGCTGGCTGATGTAGTGGAAGGTGTCCTTGCCCATGGCAGAGAGGTTGGAACTAGATGGTCTTTAAGGTCCCTTGCAACCCAAATTGTTCTATGGTTCTATGACTCCAGAATGTGTTAAAACAGCTCACCTTTAAAATGGGGACAAAACTTAAAATAAGGTAGACTAAAGGTAGGAATATCAATGTAGGTTTTCTTGATTGTTCTCATCCAGGGTGGTGATTCCCAGGGTGGTTTATAACTGAATGGGCTAAACTCAGGCTTGGCTTTCATTTGTTAAGCTATTTTGAAACCTAAAATAGCTATAAGAACAGAAGCAGTACTGCTGTAGCTGTTTAGTTGTAAAGCTGATTTATACCAATGTAGTTTCTTTCTTTAAGAAGAGTAGAATAAGCGATTCTAAGATAAAGCATGATGCAGATAAGTGTTTCTACAACAGACAACCTAGAGAATCTGTGAGTACTTGAGAAACATTTTAAGAATTAGTCAAGGATTTAGACCAGTTGTTTCCCAATTCTGTGGGTGGCTACTAAGCTAAAATAGTATACTTCTTCTCTAAAATATTTATCTTACTTTAAATTTTCAGATTTACATTCAAATATCAAAAGTTGTGGTGTATTTTGTTCACTCACTTCTATCACTTGGCTGTTTTGGTGCACAGAGTACCTGTATCCAGAACAAGTGAAGATGCATGTCACCATATATTAGATCTGCACTGAGTTACCATTTAATTACATGGAACATACATACAACATGTTATCATTTCACACATTGTAATACCATAGGCTGTATCTGGCACATGAGCAAGGCTGTACTGTGCTAGGCACTGTATCAGCACAGAGCAGAAAGCTGATTCTGTGTGATGAGCTTTCCATCTTAAGAGAAATCAATATAGATGGTACATAGGGGAGTGCAGAGAAGACAAGGGCATAATATTTTTCTGAAGCCTGATGTCAGTTCTGACACAGAAAATAAAATGCAGGAGAGAGACTCTAGCAACAGGAAAGGCAGGATGAAGGAAAGCATGAAAAGACTTGTTGGAAAATCAGATATTTGGGTGATAGCAGAAGGCTTCACAGAGTGATCAGAAGCAGGAGTCAATGGCTCAGTAGTGAGTGAGGAATGATAGATAGGGTGAGGGTGAGAGATGGAAAAGCGTGAAACCAAACCTAAGTTTGATGCAAGAATGCATCTCTCAGAGAGAGCTGGTGATAGTGACAGGTTTGGGCTGTGATATTTGCCAAAGCCATTTGGGTGGAAGAGAACAAGGTTCTCCTTATCAGGAATGGAGGAAATGATGCTAGACTCGCTGAGATGTTTGGTACTGGATGCCTGAGAAAGGAAGAACTGTACAAACACTGTGTAAAAAATACATTCAGGATGTGCTGTATACCCCTCTGTGTTAACATAGGCTAAAATAAGATGTGAATTTAAAGTGAGTTTTCTGTTACTAACTACATTGCTTGCAGATAACGCTGCTTGGGAACAACAGACCCATTTTTCTATTTAGCTTAACCCCTTTCAAGTGAAACTGCAGAGAGGCATGTTCCTGGTCCGGAAGAAAAATATCCTCCTGCAGAACTGAGGAAATCAGGAGAGGATATTAGGATAAGCTCTGTCTCAGCAAGAGCTTCAGCATAATCCAGATCTGTAAACATAAACGCAGTGCATATCCAAGCTGACAGCTAATGGTACAGGGATGAGCTGTGTTGTCCTCAGGCAAGAGGAGGCAAAATAAGCATTCTCTTTTACCGTGCTGTGCTTGAGCTGAAGGCTAGATGTTGTGGATGTGCTGTCCAAAAGACAGACCAAGCATTTACTGAGTACTGAAAGGGAGTAGCCTGGAAGTAGTTATACATTTGTGTGTCATCAGTTTGGATACAGTTGAAACTGCAGAAAAAATTTTCCAGGGATAAGATGCAGAGGTAGAAAAGAAAAGCCAGTCGGAGTATTGTATGTAACAGGACCACAGAACATGGGAGAGAGTGTTGACGACAGCATGAGTAAAGCAGGAGAAATAAGGTTTGGATAGAGTCATAAAACTATGGCTTTTACATGTCTGGAGAGATAATGTGAGCAATTGTATTAGTACTGTTGTAGTATTGTAAGGTCACATCAGTGATGCTGAATGCTATACGATTAATACTATAATGTTTGTGTGATAAGGAATATCAGCAATCAGTGCTTATATTAGCACTCTAATCTTGGCAAACAATTGAATTAGCATCGTGTGTGAGAGTAATGAGACAAGAACCTTATGCAGTGATTGATTGCTCAGTGCCTGCACTACTGCTCAGTTAGGGAGAAGTGCAGGGTTTTTTTCTGATTCTGTGAAAGGTTGCAGCTGTAATCAATGGGAATTTCTGCCCTCAAGAACCAAGCAATGTAGCACTGCTTTGTTACCCTGTGATTTCATTAAATATTAAACTTTCCAAGAAATGAATAATCTGTTAGTCAAATACAAGCTATAAACATGGCATGAATTCACTATTCTGTTTGTCTGTTTCGTGTAAATCAGGTGTAAAGCTGCTGCCATTTTGGTGGGAGAGCAGTCTGTACTCTGCTTGATCCCTGTGCTGGTACACACAGCAGCGCAGTGTGTGGCGGTAGTCCAAGTTGTTACAGGTGCGGTTGAGTTCCACAAACAAGGCTGGAGCAGAAACAGAGGATCATGCACGAGGATGTTTTGCGCAAGGAGACTCATCTTAGATGAACCTGTGTTTTCTACTGGGTTTTACCTTGACTTTGCAAGAGTGATCAAGATCTGTTGAAGACCAAATAAGGAATGCTAGTGCCAGGTTGCCTTACTGCTGTTTCTAATGGGCTTGGTGTAATTCAGCGTATTCACTGGCACTTGAAAGGTATGACAATTTCATTCTTATTTTCCTTCCTATTTTTAATAACCTTTGCTCTGTTCTTCCTCAGCCTGCTACGTCAGATTGGTTGTAGTCATAGGCTTCTGGCTATGTTCTCCCAGAGAGTTGTGTTGTAGTTTGGTTTTTAAAGGTAAAAAGACATTCAACCACTTCCCTTTCTCTTTAATGGAGAAGTATTCCCCTTTCTGAGCAGAAAGGTTTGTGGTCCTTTCAGGAAACATTCAGAATGAGTTCACAGGACTTGCTTCTGGGAGTTTTTTCAGCAACTGGATGTCCTGTGCCTTTGTAAACCTTGCAGAAAATATTGTTAATCAACCACTTATCATGAAAATTCCTGAACTGTCAAGTAGCAGAAACAATTGGCTTTGGGAAAGTACTTATTGATCTGGAAAAGCAGAATAATTGCAACACGCAATAATGAGTGAAATCAAATTTCACTCTATACTAACTGCTCTTGCATATTTATTATACTGCAGTTGTTGGCTATTTCCCATGTAATTCTGTCACTGGTCTACCATTAATAAAGCAGTTTTAAATCCATGGGTAACAAACTGGTGAAGTCATTAAATTTCAGTATCCATTCCTCAGCCTTTGCAGGCTTTGCAGAGCCATGGTAACTTGCTGTTAGTTTGTTTTGCCAAAGCTTTTGCAAAACTTCAGCAGTGATTCTCACAGACTATGGCAGTGGCACCATGTTACATCCCAAGATTTTCTGAGTCATGTTAAGATTCAGGAAACAACCATATAAATAGAGCTCTCCAAATAGTACCTTTACATCATCATCATGTGTTTCCAGTCGCAGGATAAATACTTCCTCATTCCAGTGGTGATATCACTTTTCCAGACCCTCTCTAAAACTAAATATAGTCATAGAAAGTGTCTCTGCACTTAGGAACTTAAGTGATTGAGTCATTTAGGACCCTGGAGAATCAGAGGGGACGTGCTGTGTCATACATCAATGTAATACAGGGTGGCTTCACTGTCATTAGTAAAAAAGGGAGGTGTGGTCTTGAAGCTGAAATCTAAGTCTGGAGGTCAGTGGTTGATTATGTACAGAGTGGCTTTGCACAGTGATTATGTTTGTCCATCAGTTGATCATTAGGCTTACAAAATGCTGCCCATCAATGGGACATTTGGTACCTGATAGCTGGAGGAAGTTTGCAGATCCCCAGGCAGCTTCGTGACTTGTCAAGAAAAGTTAAAGTCTCAAGCTAAGCTCCACTGGCAGTAGCATTCCCTTTGAAGGGACTAGTGAGGAAGAAGAGGCATCCTTTGGGCCTGATTTTGATGATTGCTGAGCCTGTGCAGTCAAAATTGAAGCAACTGTGCTGCAGGCTTCTGTGGTCAACTCTTAGATTCAGAATAGTCAGAAACGGTGGCCACTCCTCAAAGTGTTGACTTCTGATTTTCTCTTTCACTTAAGAAAAGACACTGGGTAAATGGTATTAAAGACAGAATAAAATAAAATCTGATCAAGAATTCAGGCCCTGTGCAAAAGTCAGTGGCATTAATTAGGTCAAAAGAACTAATGAAGGATCATGTCAGTGAGCAAATCTCATAACACCTAACTCTTCCAGGGTTATAACTGCTCATTCCTGTGCCTTATATCTTCCTCTCTTACTGACTGTGGTGGTGTCATGCTACCTGTTCTTGTGGTGCAGTTCAACATCAGAAGGCAAACAGTAATCACTACACAGACATCATTTCACATGGAAGGAATGGTTCCCTTCTGATTTTTGGATATAAAAATACAGAAAGAACAGGGTTGTTCAGGCCTGCCATTTGCCAGATAGCCAAGAGAGCTGATAACCTGGAGAGATCAGAGCTCTGCAAGACTGATGGCACTGCCACTAAAGCCTGGGAAGGAAGGCCTTGCTCCACACTGGACTTATAATTGAGAAAGACTGCAAGGACAGTTTTTTCACTCTTAAAAGGCGGAGAGGGTTAAAAAGGGCTTCCAATTCTGGCACAAAATCATCAGTCTAACCTAATCAGCATGCTTGTTTTTCTGTTGATATCCGGAATGCTTTTCTGCTCTGCTGCCTTTTCACAAAAATACTGGTGTTTGAGGCACTAGGGGAAAAAAAGGCATGCCAGGTGAGCAGAGGGCATGTTTCCTTGTCATATGCTTTCCAAATAGGAATGCCAAGATCTCTCTTTATATCTGTCTTTCCCCAGATTTCTAAATAGTACTTAACTACAATATTTTTTGCTGGTATTTTGAGGGACTTAAATCCTCCTTTGTAAAAAGAAGTCGTCTAAAGCTTCAAGAAGAAAATTTGGGAGAAAAATACAGCTCTCAATCCACCTGTAAGCCTCAAACGGAGCACCTTTTCACTGCAGTTTGCCTGGCAGTCCCTTTAGACTGTGGATTCCAAACGAAGGCAGAGGCCCCAAATGTGTCTGGGAAGAGTGGTGCTGGGAGTCTAGCTGATGTTTGGGATAGTGAGCTGGGCAGAGCATTGTGATATAACACTAAATGCAAGTCCTCTAATCAGAAGAATTGGAGTAACCCACTGCCCTAAGGCTTTTCTTTATACCAGAGGGTTGTATTCTTCTAATCATATGGTCAGATAATCTGAATGTACAGAAATGGAAAGCTGCTTGTGAAGTTTTGCACCTTAGTTTGCAAGACAAATATTTGTGGGCCAGACAACTAGCAAGTGCTGCTTAAGTCTTTAGAATCATGGAATTGTTTAGTTTGGAAAAGACGTTTTAAGATCATTGAGCCCGACCATTTATTAAGCACTGCCAATTCCACCACTAATCTGTGTCCCTAAGTGCCATGTCTACAACTCTTAAAAACCTCCAGGGATGGTGACTCAACCACATCTGTGGACAGCCTGTCCCACTGCTTGAAACCCTTTTGGTGAAGAAATTTTATCCTAATTTCCAGTCTAAACCTACCCTAGGGCAACTTGAGGCCATTTCCTCTTGTCATTTCTAGCAAGCACCAAATGTATCCTGCAGTTACTATTTGTGCTTTGGTGAATTCCATCCAATTTGAATCCCTGCTGTAATTTCTTTGGATCTGGCAAATACAATATTCTGTAAAACGTATATTCTGATTTATCAGGGCATTTCTGATCTCTGATTATTTTTTTTCCAGAGACAATGTGGGCTCAATCACCAATTTCTTAAATGTTGGCTTTTCAGTGCTGAAAGGTGCCTCTTGTCAAGCAGCACAAAGAAGTGCTGCCTGTGCTAGCTGAGCCAAGGGAGTTGTACTCTTGCTGTCATTATGAGGAAGTTTCTAGGTGGTAATTTTCCAAACCAGAATTTGGCACCGTAAAACTAACATATTTTTTCCCCTGGAACAAAAAGACTGTAGCTGTTCCTGGGCATAGTGATTTGATCTCTCTGAGACCCAACAGGAAACAAATTGGGGAAAAGCAAACAGCAGTGTCTGCCTACAGTTTGCTCTTGCTACAGAAGCCTGATCAGTCTTTGTGTGTTATCTCGGTATTGCAGGGAGAGTGTCCTTCTCCCCAGCCTCCAGGTTACTCTCTCTATCAGTAACCAGTCTTTGTGCTGCATGAAGAGATCGAGTGTGTGTGAGGCATCAGCTTAGCAGAGAGGCTGGAAAAGCTTCTTGTGAATTGCCAGGAAATACTCAGCTATAGGAGCAAGAGAGGGAAATTAATGTTAGTGTAAATTCAGCATTGATGTCTTCAGCTCAGTCTCACAGGGAAGAAATACTTATTGTTTCCTTGCCTGTGCCCTTGCCCTCTGACCCAGGGAACACCGTAATTGATGCCTGATCTGTGTCCAGGAGGGATTCAAGGAGGATGGCATTAATTTCTTCTATCTCATTAAGCTAAATCAGGCTGTGCTTACAGCTTTTGCGTTTCAGCACATGGCATTCCCCTGGTGTGTGCCTTCTGTTTCCAAGACACCCCTTGTAAAAGGAGACAGCATCTGGTGTGAGCTCAGGGAACACAAATATTTAAGACTCGCATAGTTAGCCCTGTTTCTTTTGGTGTTTGTTTGTTCTTTGGAAGCTTTTGTAGGATGCAAGGACTGGCAGGATGTGGAAGCATATGATGTGGTCAGCCCTGGATTATGCTGTCTTTTGTAAAGTGTTTTAACCTTGAGTGACATTAATTTTCTTGCCTCCCATGGCTGTAAGGAGTGGGGAGATTTGCCATAGACAAGACCAGATCCAGGTCAGTGATCTAAACAAGTTCATTATTTATTTTCCTGTAGCATCCGTGGGCACCTTTCAAGGCCAAAACAAGGATATTTGAAGGGTGTAAATATATATATATATCTATATATCTATATCTTCCTCTGAGAGTTTATGACTATATTGGACACAGAGACAGGCCAGGAGGAAATCGTGAGGTAAACAAAATTGCTTAAATTTTAACACAGAAACACATATCCTGATGCTGGAAGAAGGACATACCAGGAAACTTCCCAGCCATTTTTGTGGCAGAGTTTTATCATTGGAGCATTTCTAGAGCAGTTAATTTGAAAGAGTCTATGGAGTGGAGCACTGCTAAACTGCTTGCCACTTCATATCCATGCAGGCAATATGTGCTAAATCATCAGGAAATATCTTCTGCCTGTATTTCCAACTGGAACAGCGTCAGCATGAGTCCTGCACGCTTCCAGCAAGAGACTGCTGCGAGCAAACCACAGAAGAAAACAGCTAGAGAGCCCCTTTCTCCTTGCAGTTTTTGGGGAAAATCTTTTGTTTAAATGCAGGGAACAGAGCCAGTAGTCCTGGAAGGATGCAGGCTTCCTGCTGAGATGTAAATCACTTTTGATTCTGTCTGCGAGATATACTCTGGGAACAGAAATAAGTGACTGGAGGAGCTGTGGGATGGGAAGAGTGATTGGTCACAACCGTTTCATGCTGTAGGAGAGTGGTAGCTCGGAAGGGAAGGAGTTTCTTGTCCTGTTTCTGAAGGGGTGTGATCTCCTTGCACTTAGCTCAAGTTGGAAAAAACAAGTTAAAAGCCTTGCCCTTGGCTGGCATTTTTGGGTTGCCAGCTATTATACATGCACTGTGTTAGCACATGGGAGTCCAGCATGAACATGGTGTACCCTGTAAACATGGAACAAGAAAGTAGCTCCCTCATCAGAGGGCTCACAGCCCTATTTGTTTCTGTGTTTTATTTTGAGATTGCTTTCTTGCCAGTGGTGTTATATGAAAGCCCTGTGCAAACGTTTGGGAGACATGCATGCAGTGGGCTGAGATGCAGAAACAGCAAATGGGAGGAGCAAAGAGGAGGGGAAATTTTCTAGTTTTCCTTGCTTTCTTTTCCCCCTCATCCCAAGAAGAGCACAGAAAGTTTCAGCTATCAATGGCGATGACAGTAGTGAGTTACCACTTCTTCAGGCAGATGTGGAAACTTTCCGTATGACAGAATTTCTAAAAGCAGCAGTCCTGCTAGGGGTCCACTGGTGGAGGAAGCTGCCAGTTGGGGCAGGATGTTTTTGGCAAGCACGAGCACGTGTGGTGCTGGTTCCCTGGTCGGGCTGGGCTGATGCTGTGTGTCTGGTGGGTGCCTTCCGAATCTTTAATGTGGTCAGTGCAGGTAGTATGAGTAAAGACAGAGTAGCATGGTCTTATTCCCCTCAGGTAGCAGGTATACATGTCCAGGTTCCTAGGGAGACTTGTACCTTTGCTGCTCCCTGTGACGGAGTGTGCTGTAACTTCTCCAGCTGATGATTCCAAAGGCTGCATGGGGGTGGCCCTGTGGAGTCCAGTTACACTTTCCCTGTGTAGACACACCAAGAGGCTGTAGACACACAGGAGCATGCAGGGGTGGTGGTGGTGGTAGAGAGAGGCTACAGCAGCAGGAATGGGAGAGGCAGTGGAAAGCCTCTTTGTTTTTCTGCCTCGCTTACTAGGTAGGATAAAACTAGCTTAAGAACAATTATGTTTGGTGCAAAGAGACTTCCCGTGGATATGTTTTGGAAACCCTGATGTTTTTCTGCCTAGAGCAGAGTAGAAAAGCTTTGAAATGTTAACGTATGCCCTGTCCCTTCTTTTCACTTTATTCTCTTGCAGTAGTTGGCTAATTTTTTTACTGACAATATGAAGCTAGAGTAGGCCTTGACTCCTTAGTGTAAATCACGAGTAATCCCAAGGAAGTCACTGGCATTTTCCTGGTGTCCAAGGATTCTAAGGGGCTAATTACAAGAGACGTTTGTATCTTAAATTGCTCTTGAAGGGAAGGACCTGACTCTTGTCACATTTTGCCTGTGTGATACCAGGGAAGGTGCAGTCGTGTGACCAAGGAGACGGCAAAGGAAAGGGACTTGACCATGGATTGGTACTGCCAGACTTGTTGAAACATCGCTTGCTTCACAAAAAAATCTTACTGTCTTTACAAGTGGAAATGAGCTGCCTGAAGGATGTTTTAGCTATGTAGCAAGTTACTGACTTTCCTAACTTCAGGGCAGGACTCTGTCCTGGTTTTAGGAATGTTCCCACACAACAGCTGCCGGGTCCACTTTAAATAATGTTCCCTGTTCCCTAAAATAAGATGTTTCTTTATTCATTTTTGTCATAATCCATGAAAAAAAGCTGCAAGCCAATAAACTACGGAGGTTTATGATGCCTCAGACTAGGATGAATCAGAGTTTTCAAATTTCATAGATCATGCTCTTTTCAGTGACTCAGAAGTCCGTCTCATCCTTTCCTGAGCCTCAGGATCTTGCTGGATTTGGCAGTAAAGTTTGTCATTGTGATCAGTGTTTCACATGAATGTTCATGTGACCAAATGACATGTGAAACTGAAGCTTCAAGATCAAAAAACAAGAAGTAAGACTCAAAGGTGATTTCATCCCCCCCCTCCCCCCCCATATTTGACTTGGTCCTGAAGTCCCACTGACCTATTTCTGTGCCCTAAACAATGTGCCAAAAGATGAGATGTAGGTGAAAGACAGAATAAGAGAAGAGCCAACAAAATTCTTCCTGCCACTGGTGTCAGTCATCACTAGATAACCACTAAACATAAAGTAGTTCCTTTAAAGGATGGAAAATGCTGGGTTCATAGTTCATGTGCAAAGGCTTTACATGACAGCTAATTTGTTACAATAGAAAAGCAACAGTAATGGAGCCAGCAAGGGAGCTCCCCCTCCCCATCCTCTGACATCTGTGGAAGTCCCATCTCAATGCCCTTCTGCTCTTTTTGTTTGGAGCATGTGAGCTCCAGGCCTGGCAGGCATGTTTGTAATTAATGTTTCCAGCATCATTCTGATGCTGCTTGCTGTGCCATGGAGAACACGTGTTCCCGTGGAGCTGGGCTGTCATGTGGGCTGCTCAAGGGTAGCCCTGAGCTTCCACCAGGCTGCTGCACTATAAGCTGGTCTCTGTACAGAGTATTAGGACCAAGCCCTGCTGGAGAAATGGGTGAGCTGGGATTCTTAGGGTAAAAGCAGGTTTGAAGAAGGAAGGGCATCAGCCTGCCAGGTTGATCCATGAAGGGAGTTATCAGGATCCTTAATGCTGTTAAAAGTGAAATAACTACAAATACTTGGTTCTATAAAATAGTGCTTATGTGCCAGGGAAGTAATTCCCCTAGGACAGGGTAAAGGAGGAAAATGTTTACAGCCTTCCTATTGGATTCTTCTTCATCAGTGCCCAGAAGATGATCAGGGAAAGCACAGGAGCCTGGTCCCTGTCTACAGTCTGTTCCCTTGCACATTCCTGCACCCACCACTCTTGTACTGGGGATGTTAGGAGGAGCATCTTTGCCTGTTCCCCGTACTGTTTGTTTGTGGACCTATTGTCCCTGGATTTGTCTAATCCCTTTTTGAACCTGCTAATGCTGTCTGCCTGTGGCAGATGTTCCAGGTCATCACTGTGGTAACAAATTCCAGAAATTCACTACTGTCTCACTAGAAATGTATCTTTTATTAATTTTAAATTATTTCCTGTTAGTTTCAGTGAATGCCTCCCACAGTTAATAATACTGAAGTTAGTTAAAAACAGTTCTATAAGTACCTTGTCCACAGACTTCATCATTTTTTAAACCTTGATCATATTTCCAATCAGACTTACCGTTTTTAAGCTGAAGACTCATGGACTTTCCAGTCTGTCTTGGTAAAGCAGCTCCTCTGCCCCCTTAAACATTGCAGTTGCCTGTGTATATGCCTTTTCTGTGTCCACTTTGTCCTTTAAATGCAGAAACCAGAAAAGCCCCTAGTGCTTGGGATGCCTGGAGGCTTTGTGTGGATTGAACTTGGAAGATGGAACCATAGACCTGCAGAATTCACTGCACACAAGAACTACTACAGATGCCAGTTTGAAAATTCACTGGGCATAGAGATGGGGAATATGTTTATAAAACACTGTTACAAACTGCTGTTATTATTTTATATTTGATGTTAGGGACTGTAAATATTCATGGCACATCTCAGAAAAACAGAGGTAGGGTGGGTCGGAATAACACAGCACTACGTCATGCTTTGTGAACAGAATGGTTTACCACATGGTCCCAGCCCTGCACGCATTTCCAGCTGTAGTGTTGCCAAGAACAATCACATGAATTTGCAGGATCTGTTCATGGCAGCAAGCAGCACTGTGGCCTCTTGAGCCCACGATGCCTAGTTGTGTACATACATGCACATATAGACAAGGGCCTTTTTTAAGCCCTGTTGTATTTTTCCAATGTAAATATCAGAGCCTTAAAAATGCAAGTGAAGGTTGGCTGAATTGTACAGAATGGTTACAGGAATTTCCCCTTTGTCTACATAACTGATAGCTGACTGAGGTAATATTTTACACAGTCTAAGGTTAGTAATGGATCTGAAGGTCCCTAAAACTCCTTACTCATATGGTAAATCTGATTATCTGTTTTGTAGTGAGAATTTTTTTGCAGAGGTTTGTTGTGCGGTAGTTTCCTGCAGATGGAGAGTTAACCCTGAGGGGGTGACTGTGTAGTAAGAACTAATGCATTTTTGGCATTGCCCACTACAACAGTGAAGGAATATCCCATGTTCTTGTGTTATCAGCTTCATGTGAATTTTAACCACTTTGTACTGTAAGTGTTGTTTTTATGCTTTCGACCTGGTTAGTTGAGTCTTGGTTTTGGTAGATGATTTGTTGAAGGCCTTAGAAACCACTGCTCTTGCCAGAGATCAGCTGAGAAGTTTTACCTTACTGATCCTTGCTCCAAGGATATCCATGGGTATATTACGTTTGATCGACTAATGGGCAGGGAGAAAACTGAAAGAAGCATTACTTGTTGGCTTTCACAGTCCTTTGTGCATAAGGTGAAGTGACAATATACATAAATTTGAATTTCATTTTTTTTGACGGTAACAGGAAACTAATTTGCAGTCAACATTTTGTCCACTAAACTTTATCTTATGAATCTAATTTCCAGTGTTTGAAATAAAAACCCAAAACATTTTATAGGATAAATATGGTTTACTTTGGCATCATTTTTCTGCCTTTTCCCATTTCATTATGAATGATAATCCATCCAAAAAGCTAGAATGGCTTTATGGTGCAGCTGTACTCTACATATAAGCAGTTTGGCTGCCTTCTCAAAATGGCACATTTCAACCATGACTGCCATAAAAGCTGCTAACAAGGATTCTAACCATACTGATGTGTTTCAATCAGCTTCATTGTATTTTTAAGTCAGGTCACATTCAAGAATATTTCTGGCCCCTGGCTACATAGTACAGTAACACTTTGAAATTTCATCTCTTGGGACATCAGCTGTCATTTTCAAGTCATTGAGAAATGTGTTTGATGATACCTACCCACTCCTTGGTGAAACATTTGCTCCTAGGACCATCTGCCCCTTTAATAGAGTTGTCATTTCAGCATCACTTCAATTTCTGCAGCAGCTGCCCATTGATAATAAGTCAGATGTGGGGATGTTGCAGAGAACAGCAGAGCCTGGCTACAGTGCTGTTGTTGTCTTCAGCTCACTCTGTCAGAACATCATTTCCCCAATTAATGAATTCCTCGTTGCGTGTTCTGCCTGATCCATCCTTCAGATTCCTTCTGGATCTGTCTGCAGGCAGAGAGGGAAGTCATGCGGTAGCTCAGACCAGATGCCTTTTTCATGGCCTCCACTCACAGTGAGCATCTTCTGTGCCTGCTGAGTTGTGTTTTCAACTTGGCTCGGCTAACTCAAATTAAAACATTGGCAAAGATAAGGGAATTTGCTGTTTCACATGGAGTAGCATTTTTAAGTTCTTTTTTTAGGCTTGAGCTTGAACTGATAATCTCTGTTTATTCTTAGACTTGCCAGACATCTGCTTTCCAGCTGTCCAAATGAGCATCCTACAGAACCCCTGCAAATCTGAGCTGTCCAGTTCATAGCACCCCAAAACTACTGGGCCCTGCAGTGACTCCCACAGGGCTTGAGGGACTGGCACTAATGCTGTGTGCTTTGGGACACAGGCATCTTGTTCAGCCTGAGTGAAAAACCTGTGCTTTTAAAAACAAGCCCAGTGTGAGTGACTTCCAACAGTGTTTCTCTTACAGGTGTCTTCTGTTAGCAGGGACAAATGTGCCAAGTGAGGTGTTACGAAATAATGCGGTGTAGGTAGGGTCATTCCAATAGTTTGCCCATTACTCTGAGGTCTGGGAGATGCAAATTAACTTTTCTGTTCTGCTACTGATTTTCTGCCTCCCTTTTTAGTGGAGGACTGTCTTAATCGATTAACTTTAAACAGTCTCTGTTTAGACATCTGGTCTAAAATTCACTTATCTAGTCTTGGCTGGTTACCAAGATATTCTGTAAGGGGTGGAAAGACAGGCACCATCCTAAGAAGTGTGCCTAAGTTAGTTAAGGTAAGTAGCTTGTGGTGGTGTGTACTTATGTCTGTTGGGAAGTCCCAGATTATTATTTTAGACTACATGCTTAACTTTGTGATGATAGAAAGGAGCAGAAATAATCCAGGGCTTGTAGTCTCTCTGTGCCTCTTTTCACAGGCTGTAGAAGTCATTAATGATTATCTGGTGTTTCACAGGATGTTGTGGTTGGTAAAGATGAAAAGTGCCCAGAGATTTTATAAGTAACTAAGTTACGCAAAAGGGAAACGTGCCCCCGTGTAGGCAGAGGTGACCTAAATGAAGTGACAGTGGCTTCTTTTGAATGGGAAATAAAAATAGAGAACTTTTATCCTCTTCCTAAATAGCTAGCTTTATGAAATTTATAAAGCCAAAAGCATAAGCAGCTTTTGTGGCAATCTTGGCTCCATTTTCTGCTCCTCTACACTGGAAGTCTTTCATAGATGTGCATATTTCTGTACATACACTGTCTGTTCACAAATCCTTTGCCTTCACTCAGGTGTTGGGACTGAATGCATTCCTTCTTTTTTCTTTTTTATTTTTTTTTCTGTTCTATCCCTCCTCTGATGTGAGGGCTGGTTTTGGGGACTAAGAGGATAAATTCCAACAGCAGAATCTCTTGATTTTCTGATGGATGATTTAGTTGCAGACAGACTCCAGATACCACTTTCTTTGATTTCTCTTTTTCTTTCTATTCTTGTGTACAGGCACGTGGAAGACTCTGAGGAGCTCTGTGCACGTTGTTGGGTTGCTTTGCCCAGGACTTCTGTCTGCTCTTTGGGCCTTTGGCTCATCTTCCAGGCAGAAAAAGGTTAGCAATTGCTTTTATGGTTGGAGGAGTCATTGTGTATCAATAGAACGGACTGCTAGGGAGAAATGCTGCATTCTTCCAACCCTTTTGGGATTGTAATAACCCTTCCTGCGAGAGGATCTCACACTCTGGCCTTTTGGGGTTTGTGAAAAAGACACTGTTGTCTGTCTTGCTTGCGGGAGCATGGTCAAGTTCATTGTGCCCAGCTGTCAGGGAGCTGGCCACGTGAACAGGGCATGAGTTGCCCCAGGGGACACTGAGCACTTGGTGCATTTTGCACAGTAGTGGGGGTCGTGAGGCTCCCAGGCTCCGTGTTTGGTCTCACCCAGCCCAGCAGGGGAGCAATGAAGGTGCCCCACCAGGTAGTTTAGCTCAGTGCCCACCACTGAAGGGAGTACGAAGGCATTACAGCATTGCCTCCTGGGTTTTGGCTATGTGTTTCATGCCACCTGGAAAGGCTACAAGGAAGTTGCAGTGCATGATGCCTCACGTGCCAGGTAAGACCTGCATAGTCACAATGAGTTGGCTTTTCCTTCTAGATCAGATCCATGTTGGTTTAGCAGAAACTGACCCACTAGAGCCAGATGCTGTATTCATTAACACCTCTGAGGCACTGTTTGGAAACAAATTCCCCAGTCTGGAGAAAAACAGTCTGTTTCTTTTAGTGTGAGGTACAGTGTGTAAATGATGAATGGGTTTTTGCTTACATTATCCACTTTCATCACAAAAATTAGTTTGTTAAAAATTTCCTGGTTGACTTTAGAAGCCACCAAAGACTCAGTCTTGTGTATTTGCACAGCTCTAACCCCAGCAAGGCATGATTCATGGATAATAGGAACTGCTGAAAAAATTTTCCCACTCCTTTGTGCCTGCACTTAGTGAGGAAACTGGGGAATGGAGTAAAGACTTAAATGCTTTTCCCTAGAAACCTGGCTATGCTGGCTTTCAGTTGTGATACCAATACATCACTTCCCACCAGGCAGTTTGCACATGGTGCTGTCCTGATCCCCTTAGTGGCACTGCCTTTCTCACTGTGAACAGGAGATGTGGCACTGCCCGTATATGCTGAGATACATTCTTGGTGGCACATCCCCACCATGTGCTGCGTGATGGGAAGAGAAGAGCCTTTTCCCTTGTAGGTGCATGTTGTGCTGGTGTTGCAAGAGCTGCCTTTAGGGAGGCAGATGTTGTGGCACTCACACAGCTGGGGTTGTTTTGAAGCTGTGTGCAGTGCATGTGAGACCTTTGTGGATGTCTGACTGTCAGCTGTTTTGCACTTCATCTTCCTCTAGGGAGCTGCCCCTTGCAAAACAAAACCCTGTGGCACACCAGGTGAGTTGGCAGTCTGGTGTGAGTTGAAGAAAGCCTGGTGTTTTTTAACTTGTTCCCCTTTGCATCTCACTCAGACCCACACACGAATGCACATTAAGAGACACTTTGAGCTCCTTTTGTCATTAAAGTTGTAGATTATGACTTGGTCTGATCTCAGACAGTGTACCTGTACCTCCACTTTGTTTAGCATTTCGTTATAGCAGTGCTGAGTCTTTATCTGGGGCACAGAGCTGGTGAATGTGGACTCTGAGCCCTGAGATATGCTCCCTTTTCTCTGACTGAATGCTCACGGATCTCACATTTTGGCACCTGTCCACAGATTGAAACCCTGTCTGGCCTGCTGTGACCCTGTAATTGCATAAATCAGCCCTAGAATTTGGCTTCAGATCGTCATTTTTTGTGTTACTGTGTATTGTATTCCTAACACAGTGATGTGTAAGGAGACAAGAGTTTCTGAAAGGGGATTTAGGTCAAGCAGAAAAAAATTGTTGTTAAATAACATTGATTTTGTTTTATATAACTGGGACTCTTTTTGAAGTCCTTCTTTAAATATTTAGTGACACTTTTTCTTCTTTAGCTCAGGGGTCAGAGTCTTGTGTTGGCCAATGGTGTGGGTTCCCTTGCCAGCACACAGAGGTTGCCAATTGTTTCTTTTCATTTACAGGGTTGGCTTTCCACTGTGTCTGTAAGCAGGCTTGACTATCATATCCAGATGATGGTCGAGCTCCTGCAGCTAGACACTGCCCACTGACTTCCTCTAACAAGCTTTGCTGGCTGGGATACTCTTAAGCCCTTCTTGCATTACTCTGGATGGGTCAGGGAAAGGCCATGTGTTGGCACAGTTTTTGGTTTCCTGCTTATGTATCTTCTCTGCTCACTACCTTGTATATTGCTCAGCTTCTCTGCAGTCTGAATCTAAATCCCTTCCTGGTCAGAACAACTGCATTTTCTAGGAAAGAGTGTCTTAGGGGAAAAAAAATACGGAGAATTGAACCTCTGAAGCTTTCTACTGCTGAAACTAGCTTGCAGGTTGTTCACGAGCTGTAATGTAATGTATCCCCCCTCCTGTGCTATTCTGTTAGTTTCTTTAGTATCTGATTCAGCTTTTCAGTGGCTAAACCTTAGGGATTTGAATGAATGAAACTTTACTAAAAAATCTGCTATATAACTCAATAATAGACACAGAAATATTTTATCCCAAATATTCTTAATAAGATTAGCAAAAAACCCAAAACAACAAAAATCAGCAAAACACCCCAAAACAAACAACCAAACCTCCCCCCAAAACAGAAAAAAACCACTCCAAAATCTTATATCAGATCCTCTAAATTTATTTGATTGTAAATTGAAATAATTTCTAGGATCTATGCTTTCCAGATGTTATGTCCTGTCTCCAGTGTCAGTCACAGAAGTGGAATACAGCTTTTGCAGTGTAGTGACCAACCTCACTGGTTCTAAGGGCACAACATGAAAAATGGCCCAGTGTAATGATTTATTATGAGATTTGGGTTTCATGTAGTTAAAAGCTGCCTAGAAGCCCAGCATGGTATCAGTGATATTTAATTGCATGCCAAGAGCTTGTGTGCATTGACAGGATCTGGCTTCTCAAGGTGGGCCAGGTACACCTGGGTGTTCCTCAGGAGTCTCCCACAGCTGTCTCCTCTGGGCCTCTCAGACATTCAGGTGGCAGAGTCAGCTGCCCTTTCTCAGTGCTCTGCTCACTAATGCAGGGCAAAAGCTTTGTCCCCTTTCTACAGCCACTAACATTTGTATGCACTGGAGTGGCGAGTGAAGGCTTTCGCCCGTCTCGACTGGCTGCACAGAAACTGTGCTCAGCCAAAATTCACATTTGCATGCGTCAGATTTCTCCTTACTGTCACTTCTTTTGATCCCACTGTGAAGTGACAGTAGAGGGGGCAAATTGGGACAAGCAGTTCTTGCAGAGGGAAGTGAAGAGAAGAAGCTGTGAGTGGTTTTGTGTGGAAAATTAAATTAAGCCCTAGTGAGGCAACTGGAGCAGGGTCTTGTCCAAGGTGGAGGAGGGCTCTGGTTCCCCTGCCCCTGTGACATTTGGTGATGAATAATGTTCTTTCCCAAGGACATTTTGGGTGTGTTACGCAGGGGTGATCTTCTTGTGAGCTTCATTGGAAATGTCAGATGAGTTGCAGTGGGAAGTGAATACCCACAGAGGAGAGAGGGGCTGCCCAGCTCCCTTTGCTAGAACTGCCTGATCCTGTTGAATTGTTTTATAGGGAGACAAAGCCCAGCATGACAGACAGGATTTCATTGCATAACTCCTTTGGAGGAAACAAGAAATGCTTCCAGTGCAGGTCCAGTCCCCTAAAGGGACTGCAGATTAATGGCTGAGAAGCTTTAGCCAAACTCAGCCGATGGGAAGTTGTCTCTGATCGCTTAGAGTGGCAGTCAAAGTCATTTCAGTTTTAATTGGATATGGCATTCCTCTTCCTTTCCTAGACAGCATCAGGGGCTCCTGCACTTGCAGCCTGGCTGTGCTGGTGTTCTGTGGTTGACACAGATATCTGGCACTCAGACCCCAGCGTCACCAGTGTGTGTGGAAGCATTTCTGCAGCAAAGCCTTGCTGGGCTGCCTGTGCCTGCCTTGCTAATGTGATCACCCTTTTGTAATCCTAGCATACCCCATGCTCCTACTGCTGCTACATGCTGAGGTCTTTTCCAGCCAGTTATGGTAACTGGGTGTGAATTTGTGTCCTGTGTAGGCCCTTCACAAAAGAGTTGGAGGTTGGTTTGCTGCCTTTGCTGTTTTGGCTCAGGACACAGTGAAGTTAAGACTCCAGCCAGTGTCACCAGCTGTATGTCCCACTGCATTCTTCCACACCTGAGTGAACAGGGTTTTCTTGGTGAAGGGAAAGAGGTCTGAGATGAGAACTGCTTGCAGTATGCAATGGAGGTACCTGTAGCTGCCCCCTAGGACAATCAAAGGCATGCTCTGCACTCTGGAGTTTTGACATCCTCCTGGTAGGAGTGGGGCATGCTGGATTCACTCCTATTAGATACCTGATCAGAAAAGCTTGTCCTGTTGTATTTCTGGAGAGCAAGGATGGCAGTGCCTCCACCTGTGCACAAGAGCATCCCTGTATAAAGCTGGCTGGAGATGGGCAGGACACAGTCCTTGCAGAGACCTTTCCTCTAACCACAGTCAATAAAATTAATTTTTTTTTAAGACAGAAACCACCAATATTTTCTTGAATATTCACTGTAGAGAAAGCAGTAACATTCTCATATACTGTTTTAGCTGGAGGGAATAAACCAGTCTGTCTAGCAATTACAAGGCTGAAAGATACTGTGTTTTCATACAGTTAGAGGGGAGTATTGGACAGCAGAGCTTTGTGCTCTTCATTTCTGCAGCCACCTCTGTCCTCTATACGGGATCCTGTCCAAAAACCCCGTGCTTGGCAGGACAGCACAAACAAGTGAATTAAAAAAATCTCATTACTTTAAAATTTTGCCAAGCTAAGGTAGCAGCAATTTGGCTGTTTACATATCTGCATGGGAGTAGTCATTAATCACACTGTGCATGAGGTTCATTTGTTTCCTCCTAGGAAGGGCTGTTTTCATGCTAATAATTGCTTCCATATGAGAGCTGGATGTGTGTTGCTCTGCTCTTGTCACTGTGAAAGGATGTGCTGGAAAGCTAAGCCTGTGGTGGATACTTGCTGTGAATTACAGGTCTTGCTGGCATCCTTTTAGCTTTTTTCAGTGATTAGTGAAGATGTCGGAGGCTTTTGGGAGAAAAAAAATCCTGTTTAGGTTACAGGCGGTATTAAACTTTTGCTTTTCTCTAGTCCATCCTTTCTTCACTTTCTAGATCTTGTGTAACATTGTTACCTTTTTCCTAGCTTTGTACAATAATGCCAGAAGTCAGAAAGCCAACTTCTTTCTTGCCTTCTTCCCTTCTCTGAAATTAACCTTTCATTGCCTGCCCTCAGATTTTCTGGGCAACTGGCTCAACTAAGGACCAGAATTGGATGAATAAAGGTGTGTTGCAGCCCGATACTTTGTCTGGATGTGCTCACTGCTTGCTGTGCCTTAAAGGGTTATTTGCATGGCAGTGAAAACTCTACAGTAGCACAGTGAACACGCACACTGGGAATGTTGGCTTTCTGGAAATGAAGGGATGCACTAGAGTCTTTTCTGACATAGAAGCAGAAGAGCAAGAGATGAGCTGGGATATGACATTGCTCCCCTTCAGCACAATATTGTGAACAGGTGACCAGATTTCTGTGTTTTGTCAATTCTCACTGTGGAAAGGACAATTTTAGATGAGCCAAACTAAAGATGACAACAACAGAAGCTCTGAACCATACAGTTGGAGAACAAAATACTCTCTGTAGACTTAGGAGGGCCAGTTTTGTTGCAAACAAACAACACAAATTTTTTCCAAAGGATAACCCAACTGAATGTGACTCAGAAGGGAACCATCCAAATTTCTGTGAAGCCCAGTTCCTTTCTGGTGTCATGGAGCCAACTGAAACCTGCTGTATTGTAAAAGCACTGGCATCAGCACAGGCGTGTGCTTTGTTCACCCTTGAATATTGTAGCATTAAAAATAGGGTTTTTTTTAAAGGAAAACCACACCTATAGCATAACAGTATTGTTAAGGCTTGTCCAAGGTAAAGCAATATGTATTGCTGTGATGACATCCCACAGAACTGGAAAACTCCTCTGTCAAATATGCTGCTGTAGTGCAAAACAGAGCTTGCAAGCAGAGAGGCTGTTTCAGCATGTTGCCACATTTTATGTCCTGTCAGGCCTCAAGGACAAATACAAGCTGCACAGTTTAGAAGAAGCATTTTTGAAGCTAAACACATTTGCAGTGAAAAAAACCTCATTTAAGGAATCTAAATATGCAGGCAGCTTACAAAATTCATGCAGGATTTTTGCAGCACATACGAGAAATGTTTAAAGACCGAGCAATCTGTTGTCTCCTGGTACTCTGGAGTTTCCGGAGATGTGAGCAGCTTGCTATAGCCTCTACTGTAGTACTCCCCAACCCTGGCAGCAGGACACTCTCAAATCCAGTAAGTCATGTCTCTTCCAAGATGGCAATGCTGTGCCAAGGTACTGTACTTCCCTGTGGCAAAGACTCACCCAGCTGCAGATAGACCATGAGGTCTGTCTGTTTGACCTTGCCCATACATTACTAAATCATCCTTAAGAAAATAGGGGGGCCTATGTGCAGCTACTTCCTCAAAGAAAAGGGCAGGAAGGTGTATGTACATTCTGTTTGTGTGCCCTTGGAAGGTAAGGATGCGTTCAGTAAAACAGCTGAGGTGTCCATGCCATGGGAAACTAACTTTGACTTGTTTCCCTTGCCTTCTGCCTCAGGGGCAAATCCAGCTGTTGTAATGTCATTGACAGAGACACACAGGATTGTGGGACAATGCAGTGTTTGGTAGGACATGCTTACTGCAATAGAAACACTTCTTCAGCTCATGCTGCTACTTGTCAAAAGTTTGCTTATAGGCTGAATTAACCTGGGAAACTAAAATACTTGTGATGAGGACAGCCTCTGGTGCAGGGTATGGTGATGTGAGCATCCAGAATGTGCCTGGAGTTCGAGGCTGGCTGCTAGGCTCTGCTTTTGCCCTGGCCATTGTGCTGGAAGGGCCCTGAGGGGAGTCAGTGGTCTTGTCAAGAGTGGTTCTGATGACAGTGATGCTTCATGTCAGGCATCTGGAGACAGGGTGAGCCTCTCATTTCACCCAGGCCACCACATTTTTGTCAGGCCTAACAACATGTAGTAGGCCCCTATTGAGATGAATTTGGGCTTGGAGGAGGAGCACATTACTGCAGCAGTTCCCCATAGCCACCGAGTGCCCTGCGGTGCTGCTGTCAGACCAGGCTTACCTCCCGAAAAATCACAAATAGTTGTTTTGGCATCCCCCTCTTGCTGCACTGAGTCACGAGGGTGAGACTCTGCAGGCAGCGAGTTGCCTGTGGAGAAATTATCCTTTCCTGGGTTTGGCACTCTGTTCATTTCTAGTTAGGTGGAGTAAATATTAACCCTTAGCTTAGCTCTCTCCAGGGCTTGCATGACTGACTGAGGTTGCTCCCTGTGGGCCTGTTGCTGCTGATGGGTATAACCACAGCCAGGCAGTGTTCCTGCCATGATTTTAGGGAGTGCTTTTGTCTCAGCACCCTCCTTGTTTTTCTCTACCGGTTGGAAAATGCCCAGGGGTGAATCTAGCCTAAAGGTGGTATTTCCCCCTGCCTTTGAGGCACCCATTGTCAAGTGTGTGAGAGCAGGAAAACAAGAGTCTGGCAGTTTTGCTGCACACAAAAACTCTGCCCTCAGGCAGTCCAGCCAACACTCCTACAGCTGAAGTTTGGTCTTTTCATTTTCAACTAAAATTGAGATGCTCCAACAAACCGCAAAGCAGAGATACGGTGCTTTTTTAATAGAAAAGAGCAATTAATGGCAAAATTGGATGGAAAAGCTAAAAGGATGGTGTCATTTCTGCAGATGCAGAAAGGTTACTAGTGTGGAAGAGGTTAGATAAGATTGCTGCTTTTGCCACTTTGGCAATATCTGTACCAGGAGAAATCAAACTTCTTGACTCCTCTTTCCTCTGTCTTTGCAATGTGAGGGTGATACCTGCTTGGCTTTGTCAAGTGCTTTGAGATCTGTGAGTGAACTGTAGCTCATAAGTGACCAGTGGCAACTTTCAGTAATACTGTGATTACCTGTTAGTTGTCCTTGTTTCTTCAAAGGAATATTCTGACTCCCAATGTTTTCTGTGGTGGGTGCAGGTAGAAACTTATATTTTATAGTTGGAAGTAGGTAATGACACTGAAGGGTCTGAAAGCTCATCTCCCGTATTTCCTAGGGAGCGGGGTTTTTTTTGGCATATGGGCATTCCCAGTTCAGGTTTAAAAAGACTGGAGTCATAAATGAAAGGGAAAATAAGAGGGTGGTTTTAATAAATTTCCCCCATTCCTAAGCAGCAACAAGCAAATGGATTTGGAATTAACCCCTTGCCACACCAGACACATGCGGCATCCTTCTATGACTGGCCAGGAGGATCCTCTCTGGTGGCCGATGAGTGTGTGATCCATCCACACGTGCTCATGTTCAGGTTTCTGGCTGGAAACTTCATCCAGACTGAAGCACATGACAAATAATGTAGACCTCCCAAGGAACTTGCTGTCCTGCCTGGAAATTAGCCCTGGCGTAGGATGTGGTACATGATGTCTTATATACAGAGTTGTAGTAGTGTGGTTGATTATACTGGAATAAAGATGACCTATTGAAATGAACCAAAAAAAACTATAACATACTTTCAATCAGGAAAACTAAGTGTGTTCTTGGGGGTGGGGATGGTATATTTCTTAATGCATCATTATGAAATAATAATGAAGTCTGTGTAGACGGGGCATAAAAACCCAGAGAATTCCAGGCTGTCTGCCGGTACTTATTGAAGTGTCTTTTGGGCTATTAAAACCCTGGGCTATATTAAATGGTTTTAAATATACAAGCTTGTTACTGTGAAGCCACTTGAGATACTGTACAATGTGACTGCAGATATATGCAAATTGGTATAATTTCCATTTGACATATGCACTGTAATTATTGAAAGCTTTTTTCCAAATTTATTTTTCATGTCTGCTGTAGTTAATTCACTATCTCCTTTTAACATTGGCAATTATAATTATTTGCTAAGAGCAAATCCTTGCTAACAAAAATCCAGTTTTCTTTAGCCTGCAGCTTTTCCTTTGATTTCATGATGAGGTACTGTTAATCAGAGAAACCAGTGCTGGCCTCTGAGTATCCAGCAGGGCAGGAAAACACTGCAGTCAGAAAAAGAAATGCAATTAATTAGCCTAAGCTTCTTTCTGGCATCCCAACCCAACGCCTCCTGGGTTGCCATGTTGGAGTGAAGAGGTGCTGTGTGAGATCAGAGTTAGCATCTCAATAGAACTCAAATTGAAAACTGTCTGTGCCCGCTGTGAGATTTCTCTTCAGAAGTTCTTGCTCATTCTTCTCTTGCAGAGGCTGCAGGTAGAAAATAGCATGTATTTGGGGAAAACAGTGTTATTGGGTTGAAAAATAAGCTTCCTAGGGTTGTTTTGCATAGGAGTCTGAGCCAAATCCATGACTGAAAAATGGAGCAGTTGAAGAGCTTTGGGATTCTAGCTGCATACTGTTGTTCAGAAATAAAACAATTCTTATTCCCTTGAAAATGCCTCGTCCTTTGTGCTCTCCTTTTCCTTGGAGATCAGTGTGTTATGCAGCTTCTGAAAGGGAACACAAGTGCAAGTGCTGTCTAAGAATTGCTGACCCACTTTACAGGTGTTTTATTCTTCATTGAATCAGATATGTACCCACGGCAGTGTAGGTGAATAAAAATGACATTTCTTTCACCCACTGTGGCACAGGTCAAGTGCAGGAGAGCTCTACCCTTGAAGTTTCTACCCCTGGAATATTACTTCAGGTTCTCCTGGGGCTTCAGAGGGATGAGGTCCGAACAAAGCTTTGCAGTGAGCTCAGAACAGCATAAGGGAAGGCAACCTGGGCTGCACTTCTGCCACAGCAGTGGTGGGCACAGTGAGAGGAACTACCCATGTTGACCTGTCTTTCCAGTCCAGGTATCCAGGATGCAGGTGGTCAAACAAAGCCTGCTGTGAACTGGGGGCTCATTTTCCATTGTAGACTTGTGGAACACCTGGCACAAGAGGGTTCTGGGATTACAATATAAATGCATCAAAACCAGGCATTGAGGCTGATGAAGAACGCAGTAGATTGGGCTGTTATAATTAACCATATCCAGCCTAATGAACATAATGGGGAAGTATTTCAGTGTTGATCTGTTTTCCAGCAGTTTTCCCGTTTTTCAGTGGTGGAGAAAGGTTCCCAGTGTCCTTCAGAGCAAGTGGAAAAGCATAATAAAATATGGCTTCAGCTGCTACTATGCTGTAGCTGTGTCTTGTCTGGTGCACACTTAGCCAATGTGTGTGTGAATGGCATTTTCCAAAAACCCTTTCGGGAGGATTAGTTTGCAGATCGACTGCAGACAGGACAATCTGGCATCCAGGCAGATTGCACCCGATGACTTACTGCTCTCTGAGTCAGCTGGTTGGGCTGCTGCTGAGTCCTTGGCTCTTGTGTTAGCTCTGCAGCCTGGGGAGTAATTAATCAGACCTCCATCGTTCTTATGGACCCAGGGTTGGAGCCAGGGAAGCGTGATGTCAGCGTCTCACATAGTCAGAATTGCTGATTCATTTGATTCATTCTTGCTGCTGCTTTTCAGAATGGGTTTATGGCTCCTCTTTAGTGGCACTTAACTCTCACTGACAGGAATATAAAATACTGCCCAGGAAAGTACACCAATTCTAAGATGACTGCCTTGAGGGGAGCACTTCATAATCTATTTAGAAGTTTCTCTAAGAACCTGAGAATCATAAAGTACTGTTGGATGAGAAGTTAACAGAAGTATCGTTAGTTTAAACCCCCATTTGCTCATCGTCTATTCACTGTCCTATTGATTGTGTCGCTCAAAGAGCCAGAGCAATGGCCAGTGTGACCACTTTAATTCATGGGATTACAGCTGAAGTAAATTTGGCATCAAGTTTGCTAAGGCCTGATGCCAACTCCCTGGAAAACTCTGTTATCAAAATTCTCACTAACTTCAAAATGGGAATGGGGCTGAACTGAAGGAACCCATTTTGGTTAATGGGTAGGGTAGAACTGCACCACTCACCATGGACTCAGAGAAGTGCGGGTCCTCTATAAAGAATGTATTTTGGCTTGAAAGGATCCCAACAATGGGCTTCTATTTTGATCAGGATTTTGATTTAGCTGGCTTGATTTTCCTTATGTGGTTCAAGCTGACTTATTTTCTTCACATTGTATTCTGTGGTCCTGATCCTTGATGTTCTTGGCAAGACATAAAAACCATCTCTGGTCTGAGCAGAGGACTCACTTAGACTGTGAAGAGAAAATGAGAAGCCATGAAGAATCCATGCCATGGTCTCACCCATAAAAAGCCTGAGGCAAACTCTGATGACCTAGGCAGGTGGAAGAATATTGTCCTGCAGATTCACTGTTGTGTATATGGTTTTGTAGTCTTCCAGGCCGTGGTGAAAGGGCACACCAGAAATGAACAGATGGGAAATGCAGCCTTCAGCTCTCTGAGTGAGGTTGGGAGGTTGGACCACCTGCCTGGTTTCATCGTGACACCTTTTGTGGCACAACTTTTCTTTTCCTCCGTGCTGCAGCCTTTCCTGAGAGCAGAGCAGTGATGCCAGCCTCTCCAGCCCTACTGCTGATGCCCCTCAGTGAGCAGAGAGGGGACCTGCTGACACATTGAGTAGGAAACTGACAGAACATCCTCTCCGAGATGCATTTTGCAACCTGGTGTTCGTCCATCCCTGCATTACGTGCTGGAAAATCCAGTTCCACTGCTAGGCACAGCCTTACGGGCTCTAGTAGGGTTTGCCTAGTGATTATAAATTGATGTTTCCAACTTTTGCAGCTGTGTATGTGAAAGAGAAAATTTGACTTACAGTGTGAGCCTGTGCATACAGGTGCACACAGGGACACGCAGGTTGTTCATACACTCACTGCTGAATGAAAGGAGTGGCACTGCTCCCCTCCACCTGCCATGTACTTGTGTTTGTGTGTGTGAAAGGGACTCTCCTGCTCCTTGGCACGTGTCTTTGTCTATGTGCTTGTATACTAAAGTCAAAATTTTGTGTGTGTGGGTGCAGTCTTTAAATGAGTCCAGTTATGTTAGGGCATCCCAATCTGTAGCTGGGTGCTTTGGTATCTATAGTCATTGGGGAACGTGAGTAATCTTAAAAATTATTTTAACCACTCGTATCAGAAAATTAGGTCAAGTGCATGCTCCATTCATCCAGCACTGCAGGGGTGACACACATTTTCTGCAGCACAACAATCCTTTAGACTTCACTGGGCAGGAAAAGAAGTAGAAATACCCCAGCTGAAAATATTGCAGAGAAATAAAATTAGGAAAAACATTTGCAGTAGGGTCTGGGCTAAGTGGCTAGTGAAGCTGATGCTTCATGCAATCATCACATAGAAGGTATCATACTGGAAACAGTGCTTCTCCTGCAAACAGATTGCATGGCTGGATGTTTACTGAAGAAAAACAATCCTGAAGTATAAAGTGCTGGAAGAGAACTGGTGCTGCTCTGCACAGTGATGCCACACCGATGCCGCAGTTATGCTACTTGTAGGGCCCGTGGGGTTATTTTAAAATTTGGATTTCCTGTCACTTTCCCTGTCACTTGGCTGGCGAGATGTAATTTTTCAATGTTTATGAAGCTTCATGAATCCTGTACAAATGATTGCATTAATTACTCCCCAGCATTAGCCAGACGTTTATCTTTTGTCGGTTTTTTATTCAGTGCCAGATTACAACTTGCTAGTTTTAATGGGGTAGAAAGGGTAGGCAAGAGAAATATAAAGAAAATTAACTCTAATTAACAGTCATAAATTTCTCTAACTCAGTAATCGTACACAATTCTGTGATGGAAAAGCAAGTCTAAAGAAAATTGAACTGCCTGATTTCCTAATCCTCTCAAAGCCTTTACAACAGCTGGGCATTTAGTTGTTGTCAGCCAACACAAAAAGAAACATATTTAAATAGAGATAACAATGCCTCAGGAGAATAGAGATTGATCATAGGCTGTGATTGCTCTGCAACTTCTTATCTGAAGAAAAGAAAGGTATAATATATTGGACTGACGGCATGCATTTTGCTCTAGAAGTTGAATAAAGGGAATGAGAATAGTTGGAACAAATAAATGACCAAACATGGAGATTTGCACTGAGTTTTTAATTTAATCCTAAAACAATTAAAATCCCCTTGAAATCAATGAGTGTTTGCATGAACAAGTCTAAGTAGAATATCTGGGGGTCTTTTATCCAGTCTATATGAATACTTTAGTGCAGGTCTTTTGATTTTTTTTTCTTGTACAGGGAAGTATTCAACAAGGATGTGATCATGCTCTTTGATGGGGACTTGAAGATAAAAAAATCAAACAGAAATTTGGGAAAGCCAGCATGGTTTGTCCCATATACTTTTTCCCAAGCACGTATGAGAGCATGGAAAGCATCCAAGTAGGGCTCAGGGAATGTAAGTCTGAGCATGTTTCAGATGCCTGAACAGATAATCTCAAGCTGAGATCCCTGAAGCATTTCCTTGTGGTGTGCACAAGTAGTTGGTTTGTCAGGCTGTATTTGCACCTTCTCTAGATTTCCCAGCAGTTAAAGGTTTTTAAGTAGTTAAAAAATTACTAAGTACTTCATTTATTTCAGTCTCCAGTGCTATTATTTGCATAAGTGCCTACATAGAAGAGATGAGAATGACATGCCAGGTGGGCTATAAAAAAGGAATCAAGCTCTAGCCCATGTTAGGGAAGTGTTAGATGATTTTGCTTTGCCTTGCAAAGTGGGCTGGCATACACAGGAATGCAAGTCTTGCTTGCTTTGCTTGCTCTTAAGCACATTGCCCATGGATTCAGTGATGCAGAAACTTTACAGTGCCAAATCAAAGCCCCCAGCTCGCCAAACTAACAGAATAAACACTCAGAAATTTATAAGGACTTACTAGGAAAGTTACCTTCAAGTCAGCACATAAGGTCTTTGTAGAAGAGGTTCTATATCATGGAATCTTAGAATATCTCAAGTTGAAAGGGACCCATAAGGAACATTGAGTCCAAATCCCTGCTCCTTGCAGGACTACCTGAAACTTTCCTATGAAGCAAATGTGAGTCCAATGTCAAGCACAGAAGGAAAGTATCTATTTCAAATGCTATGAACACTGCTACAGCAACATTTATATCTACTGTAATATATGCACAGACATGGCCTCAGTCCATAACCTTAATTACTATCTCCGTGCAAATAAAAGCTAGCATCAATATTAGTAAATAATGAAAATTGATATCATCATTACAGTATTCTCTCATTCTAATGAACTGTCCTGGTTCTGCTTAGGTGACACTTCCTTACCTGCAGGCATCATTATAATATATTTTGAGTCAGCAAGGGTATTTTCCCAGCCTAGGCACCACACCTCAGGAGCTATCTACAAAGAACCCATCATAATTTTTATATTTTTTTTCTTTTTTTTTCAAGACAAACCAGGTCCTTGTCTCTCTGTTTGAAGGGGTTTACAGGCCACTAGCCCAGCTGCAATCACTGCTGTGAGCTCTCAGCTCATGGTGACCCTCTTACCTGCTGAGCCTGATGGCAGTGCTGGCACTGCACCGTGAGCTGCGTGTCTTGTTAGCTGAATGACACCTAAACTGGAGATGATGCTCCTTTGTCACCAGCAGTAAGGTGCCTTTGCAGGTTTTTGTCTCATTGCACAGGCAGTCATTGAGTGAAGTTTGGTTTAGCCTGTGGTTACAGGGCAGCCTTGGCAGAGACAGTCACAAATAGCTTTTTTTCCCAGTGTATTTGGATGTCTCAGTTTTGTTTTCAAAGGAGTTGTGTGAAAAATAAGTTACATTAGTGAGGATAAGCCAGCCTAAAAACTGGAATTGTAGTGTGATAGACCAGAGGCATAAGTGAACTGAGACCCTGGCTTTAGGGGTGTGTACAGTTTGGGTATGTGTGTTTTTACTGTAGACATACTTCTCATCTAATATTTGTGAAGTGCAATTCGTCCCAGTTGACTGCAAAATTTAACAGTGCTTGTGTTCTTTTACTTCATAATATTTTGATGCAGAGGAGGAGGTGTAGGGTTTGTAAAAGCTCTCTAAGCATTGGTTTGCTGTGGCCAAATGAGCTGTTGCTTGTCAGCAGGGCAGGGCATTGCTCCCTGTGTGCATTCACTGTTTCAGTTGTGAAGGAAAACACGTTCCTTCAGTCACTGTTATTTTCCTTCACACTTACAGCGGACCAGGAATACACACATGGCCTGTTAATACCAATCAGATCGTGAGCTGTGACTCACTGTGCTGTAGTAACTTGATTTTTTGCAACAGCTATGCATATCTGTGATTAACAAAGATTGTCTTGGCCAATGTTAGAGCTGTGACTAAAGCCAATCTTGTTAAGCATTCATCATCCAGATTTATTTCCTTGTCAAAAGTTTTCTTAAATAAGGTTTCTTCGAAGAAACATTGTCATGCCATCGGTTTTCCCTGGCAGATGTATTGATTGAAATAAATGTGTTTTTTATGCTGCTCAAGAACTGAATGACAGATCATGCACTGAATACAATAAATGTAACTATTGTTTTTATTGTTACTATGATCATTACTGTATCACAATATCGGTGGCAGCAGCATCTCATAAGAGCAGAGACACATCTACATATTAATAAAAATCCTCCTCCCGTATGAAAAGATTTTCAAATCACCTGAGTGATTGTTTTTTTGAAATGGCCCAGACATCATTCCTCATTTCCCAGAAGAGAGCAGCCTTCTTTCAGGATTTCCACTCCTCCTGCATATCTGTTATTTTCTGAGGGATTCAAAAGCTTTTAGCCACTGTGCAGTATGTGATTCACACATCTTCAAATGTAATGCATCAGAAAATAGTATCAGCCCCATAAAATAGCCTGTCCCAGGATTGCATTTCTCAGGGCTAATGTATGTTGGGCAGCAGCTTAATTCATACACATATCTTATTTTAACACAGATGCTTTTTTTTAGTTGTTCCTCCCTCCTGTCCAGGCTCTGGGTAGAGAAGGGTGCTAATTTTCTCTGAAATCTATTTCTTTCTCCTCCATTGTTTCTTTCTTTTGCAGAAAAGATGCTAGCAGGGCTTGCAAAGAATTGGACCGAAGGTGATGCTTTCAGGATGAGCCTCCAAACAGCGGGGATGATGTTGCTGATACCATTAGGGCTGGCTGTGCAGCTTCTGGAGTGGCAGGGGCTCCTCTGGGTTTTTGCACCAGCCCCTTCCAGTGCCTTCCTTTCTACCTTGGGAGTGTTTTTACTTCCAGCTCCCTCTCCTCTCTCTTTGTTTCCTCAGCTGTCTTCCTGCTTTTCTCTGCTGGACTTCTGCTGATGCTTGCTCATCTGGATTGACTCCAGAAATGCCCCCAGTGGCTGCCTTAGATTCCCTAGGGAGCCCCAGGAGGGAAGAAGGACTATGGACTTCACCTGAGTCCTCCTGGTGCCCAGGTTGCCAGCCCCTTTCCACTGCTCCAACATGCAGATGAGTTTTGTATTAATGAGCACAATATCCCTCTAGTCCTTACAGCAGCTTGGTGTCAAGAGAGCCAAATGAAGGCAGCACTTTTTGTTGAGATGCCCATCTGGAAGCTGTGCCTGGGGGTCAGGGCATAGCCTGCTGCTGACAGGGACCAAGGTACCCTTGTAGCCATCAACTGCAGCTAAGGGAGGAAGGAGGCCTTCTCAGAGCTGTAATAAAGAAACCAAATAATGCTCACCAAATAATATTGCAGTGATTGATGAGCAGACCAGAGAATTGTGATTTATAGTGCCAGAGGTTTATGGCTCACTGTGCATGTAGCAGGCTAAACTGGCTATATCATTGCTGCATCTCTGAGCCGCCCCAGTGATCAAAACTTAAAATGAGTGGCTGGATGAACTTCTGCTTCTGCTTTTGAATTCTGCATCTGCATACAATTTCCAAAGAGGTGTTTTCAATGTTATGTGTCTCTCAGATCTGCTAGAAATATCGAATAGTGGCAAATGGTTGGCTTCAGCTTCATACAAATGGGACCATGTCTGTGTGGTTATCACAAAGACGCTTTTGAAACAGAAAAAACAGTGTCACCTTTTAGGTCTGCGTGTCTCCTCTGTAGTCAATGGTTTAGCATGGTTACAGCTCAGATCTCCTAAATATTCTTCTGTTTTTTTTAGGGTGTGATGAACTTGGAAAGAAAAGAGAACTTCATTACCAGCCTCTGGTTTTCTTAAAACTGTTTAAATACTGGAATGAGTCAATAAGATAACTGAGAAAGTTTTTACAGGTCCTGGCGAAATTAAGCCTCCAAGTGTTGTATTTTTTTCAAATTTGAAAGAAAGGGGTAGAAGGGAATGGTTCAAATAGCTGTGAGGATGTCTGAAGTCATTGTTATGTAAAATACACAGCTCTACTGATTCAGAGTTTGTATCAAGGATCAGTTTAGCTGTAGGGAACCACGGGCTGGCTCCAGGTGTCTTACATAGTTCATAAGATGGTTTCTGTGCACAGCCACAGAGTTGACAATGTGTGTACCTATGTGCAGAAGAACAAACTGCTGGGTATAAATTATTTAAATAAGAAGCAGTGTCTTTTGATTTAGGCCATTTATTTTGACCATGGTTTTTGATAAACTCCCAGGGAAAGGTCTTCCTCTGATTGTGCACAGGATCCAAAGGCATCATGGGCAGCTGCAATGGTGAAAATCTGAGAAGAAAAATTTGCCCATATTTATTTATTGTATGTTTATTAGTGATAATGTGGATTGTCACCATTTGGAATATAGTTTTGTATTAGTTTCTTTTTTTTAAAAAAAAGTATTTGAAAAAGGTACTATAAGAATTTTAAGTCATCCATTTGAATAACCCGGTAAGCGTGCTCTTTCACCACTCTAGTACTTTCTGAAACCCTCAGACTGCCCCTTGAATGTTGACAGTTCCTCTTTGCTTTTAGAAAATTATTTTTCTGCCGACAAATTTAGTTCAGTCCACCAAAACCTTGTTTTTCATTTCTCTCCCCCACCTCGACAAAGAGCAATAGGTAGCAATTCCTAACTAATGAATCTTTCTGGTGCCAGTGAAGGATTTGATTATATGCCCAGACTGCAGCTAGAGCCCTTTTTGATTTTCCAGTGAATAGGAGGAGGAGAAAATATTGTGTTGGGGCCTCATGTTTTAAGCTGAACAGATAAAGGACTAGTCTTACTTCAGTTCAGTTTATTGAACTGTTTTGTTTTTTCTTTTACTTACTTGTTTTTTTTAATTAGTTGGAGTCTTTTTATGTAAAAATGTTTCTCTCCTTATTTGTAACAATCAGAGCAGATGGGAAAAAAAGCTGACATTGCAGGTTTCAGAATTGATGAGGCCTGTGCTGGTTCCAGCCATTCTACCTTCCCTGTGCTGTGAGCCCAGGAGTTCTGCTCATTTTCAAGCTGTGCAGCACAGGGATGATGCAGGGACAAAGAAACTTGGGCTGCTGGTAGCCAAGGAGCTTGAATTGTCTGTCAAATGAAGAGATGCAAATTCCAGGAATTGCAAAGTCAGTAGTTAAATTCTTACTGTAGCTCCTCACTCTTTCCCTGCACTTACATGGGAAAAAATGTAAATACTACTACCCTGGATTGTACCTACTCACCACTCACTTCTGGGCTTATCTCCAATTCACAAGGACTGAGGATTGCAAATAAATCACATGGCTTCCTGACAGAATTAAATACTGTTAGGTGGGTGACAAGCCATTAGTGCATGGTTATGATTTGACTTTCTAACATAAAGTGCTAGAGAGATCTTCACTTGGATGGTAGCACCAGTGACAGCACTGACCATTCTTTTCTGTTTACTCAGCTACTTCCAGAGAGGTGGTTAGACATCTGCTTCTTCAGAGAAGATCAGTGTTCTTCAGTAACCTTCTTAAAAGAAATGCAGACTGGTTCCAAAGTTGTTAAGGTTTGGCTTGGGGGATGCACTTTATGAGCTTTGGTAGGAGATGTGTTCCCCACCTTCAGCTTTGGGCTTGGGCTGGCCAGGAGTGAGCCTTCCCCTATTCTGTGCCACGTCAGAGAAATCCCACGCCGTGTCACTTAGCACCTGGATGGCACCACTCTCTAGAGCACAGCCAAGCAGGGAGGCTGGGGTGAAGGCTGTGCGGAGCTCTCAAAAAGACTGACACGTATTTAGAGTACTTTTCTTCTTCATTTTACCTAAGAAGTAAAGAAATCAATGCTCAGCAGTTGCCTGGTTCAGAACTGTAGCACTGTATACCAGATTTCTTGATGCAGGTGGAAGGGATGTGTATTCTTTCATAGGATGAGATTTATCCAACTGTGTTGCTTATCAGCATACATACATTGGTCTTTCTTGCTGAAACAAGCTGGCTGCACTTCCCTGCTTTTATGTAATTAATTAAGTTTTTGCTGTCTGTTGTGGTGCGATTTTCAAAGACATGCAAAACAGCAAAACACGCTGGTGGAATGACAAGCAGTAACAATTCATCCTTTCTTAGAGTCTTGCCCAGAAGTGGAGAGGATTAGACCACAGCCCCAGTACTAGAGGGGAAGAGGGTCAGTTCCCAGAGAAGCCCCCTGCAGCACCTGCAGTCAGAGCACGCCATTCCGTGAGACTGTCAGTGTTGGGAAGGGACATTTTCCTTGCTCACTGCCCTCTGCTCTGCCTGATGCTGCCATTGAGAATGGCTCAAAGGGAAGGTGCCTTTTCTTCCTTCTCCTTTTGAGAAGGAAGCAGAGGGAAGAGAGCAGAAAAATGGTGTTTTGATCCGCCTGTTTCTCATTCTGGTTGCGTAAACACACCAGAGTATTGCTCTAAATTAAATTAAACCAACCTTTCATGTTCTCTCCCTGCTTCCAGAAAGCTAATGTGGCTGCTTGCAGATTTGCAGCTACGGAGCAGACAAAGATCTGTAGTGCACACTGACTCAAGTGCTGAGCAGTGTCATGCTGAAAGAACTGCACAAGCTTTAATAGCATATAAAAGCTTTCTGAGCATCAAGCAAAAAACTGTTTAAATCCCTGACAGGGATGAGAGCACAGCACGTATTATCAGCATATGCGCAGAGACAGAAAGTCTCTCAGAACATTTGCATTTTGGATTTACTGAAATTAGAAGGTTTCAACCTTTCCAAAAAGGTTGAAGTGGTGGAATGAGTAATTTTAAGACTTCAACTTCTCTCTGTCCCCATATAAATATTTAGGGTTCTTTCCTTTTCTTTGCATGTGTGTCTGAGTTACACTGATCCCAATGGCAATTTTTCTCGAATGTAAGGGATGCAAAAACCCATAGGCTTCTCTTTCACATTAATAATCATAATTTCATACTCAGATGTTGGCAGTGCCAAGTATTCCCTTCCGCACATGGTGAGGGACTGACCCCCACCATGCATGGCACTGAACACACAGCAAAAAGATTATCCCCAGGCTGCAATTCCTCATGAACACAGATCCTTTTCCTAGCGAGCACATGTGTAGAGCTGCATATCTTGAGACACAGTGCCTGGACAGAGCTCAGATAGAATGTGGCAGGCGTCTGTGAGGCAGAATGATGCAAGCTGAACTGGAGCAGAACGTGATGCTTTTGTGGATCAGTGGTGTGCAGGTCAGATGATGAGGTAGTGCATATTAGTTCTTTGGGGGGAAAACTGCTATTTCAGGAAGGTTTGACTCCAGGGAAGTTTTGTCTGACTAAGTATGATTTCCTTTATTTTGATAACTGTTTTGCCAGACTAAAATCCTTCTGCAAAGAGTCCGTGTAACTCAAGGACTATTACATTAGGTACCTGTATCAAGTGGCATAGCTGTAGCTACCAGTTAGAGGAATATAGGGCAGGTGGATGAATGCTTTCTCCAATATCAAACAGACGCAGCAAAAAGTTACTCAGGGGCAGGAAAAGAAGTGCTATTAGGTTGAAAATGTTAACTCAGTCACCAATAGCCATCTGTAAAGATGAGAGAAAAGTAAGGAGAGAAGACCATGGCCAGTGAACCGAAGATTCTTGCCTAATTTAAGAGGAAAACCAGTATGTCTCTACTCACCTGATAAAGCACAAGGTAAATAGGAGCAAGTTGAAGAAAGATCTTTCTCTTCTTGTCTGTTAACTGGATGTGACTGCCACTTCAGCAATGACAGCCCTCCCTCCTTCCAGTTTCAGTTACTCAAATAGCAGCAGACAAAGACTGGGAATAGACAGTGTGGATAAGCTGGTTATTGAATGTTTGGACTGTGACCCCCTTCTTCTTCCAGTCAGGCTGTTAAATATTCATGTAAGTGGGCTCAGATAGATCCCTGCCATCTGTCTGTATTTATATGACTTCATCCAAACAGCTCCAAAATATGCAGAATTTTATACTCAGAATAGCTCTTCAAAGAAAAAGTGATTTTTTTTACCTACCTGAAGGGAACAGGAATGAAAATACAACATGATTTAGAAAGTTTATTCATCTGAACTCCATCAGTGAGGACCCAAATTCAGCTCTTTTAAGTGCCAGGCCAAGCTGTAGTCCAAGGCTCTCAAGGCAAAGATCATATTTAGCACCACAGTTTATATCCAAAGTGTTTCATAGCTCACCTAATACTGATCATTAAGCATAAAAAATGTGTGTATGCAACTAAGAAGGAAACGGGCGATTCTGCCACTGGATGTGTATGTGGGTACAGAATGAAAGTATTTGAGGAGGAGAAATCAATAATAAGCCTATTATTTAGCCTGCACTGCATTCAGTTGCACACCTTGATAACCAGATAAAAGGGGACTGTCATGCAAGCTTCAGTAAACAGTGTGCCATATGGACAATTCCACGAGGAAACAGATTGTCACAGCTACATTTGACCTGCTTTAGAGCAATCGTGACTCTCCCTTGGCACTGTGGATGAGCTGCTGACATTTCAGCAGAACTGCTTAAAAAAAAACTTGAGTGCCATTGTCAGAATAGCATGGCATTTTATGAGTGAGAAGCAATTTCTTCATTTTAAATTAAACAGCAAGCCCAGCACTTCTCTCCTCAGAGCCTCTTAAAACAGTCTGAGCAGGAAAGAGGGAGAGACAAGAGTACTGAGAAGACAAAGCCAGGCTTTCCAGTGCACCTGTGTTAAGTTACTGAATACATGCACTTGTGTCATTCATACCCTTCAGGGATTTGAATCTAAACCTCAGATTCAGCTCACAGAAGCCCCTGCACAGGCAGGTTATCACAGAAAGAGATGTCTATGAGATGGCTGAGGTGGGTGGTTGGTTTCATACCTGCTCCCAGAAGGGAGCTTACTTTTTTTCTGTGTGGGCCCTCCCCTTGGAGCTCTTTTTAGACAGGAGTGCATTTTGAAAATAAAAAGGAATACATTTTCACTGTGACTGGTGCTTAAGAAACTCCCACGTGTATTTTGGAAGCATGCCAGAGTGGGTCTTCGTGCCTTGAAAACATTTCAGTATGGTGTTACTCTTTCAAGGGTCTTTCTCCTTGGCTTAGTCTTTAAGAATAGCCTTAAGGCTTTCAGCTTACTCCATCAATAAAATTTTGTTGATGATTTTTTTTTTACTGTTTTTCAGGCATTGGGAAAAACGTCATCTGTGACCGAACGGCGACTCCCCTGGATGCCTTCAGGATGATGACTGCGGCTCATTATTACCCAAAGCTCATGAGCATCATGGGGAACGTTTTGCGCTTCCTTCCAGCTTTTGTGAAGATGAAGCAGCTGATCCAGGAGGGCTACGTCGGGGAGCTGCTGGTGTGCGAGGTGCAGGTGCACAGCGGGAGCCTGCTGGGCAAGAAGTACAACTGGAGCTGTGATGACCTGATGGGAGGCGGGGGCCTGCACTCGGTCGGCACCTACATCATCGACCTGCTGACCTTCCTCACCAGCCAGAAGGCTGTGAAGGTGCATGGCTTGCTCAAGACCTTCGTGAAGCAGACGGACCACATCAAGGGCATCCGGCAGATCACCAGCGATGACTTCTGCACGTTTCAGATGGTTCTGGAAGGGGGCGTGTGCTGCACAGTGACGCTCAACTTCAACATCCCAGGGGAGTTCAAACAGGACATCATCGTGGTGGGCTCGGCGGGGCGGCTCATCGTGATAGGCACCGACCTCTACGGACAGAGCAACAGCTCTCCTCAGCGGGAGCTCCTGCTGAAGGACTCCACGCCGGTCAGCAACTCATTGCTTCCGGAGAAAGCCTTCAGTGACATCCCATCCCCCTACCTGCGGGGCACCATTAAGATGGTCCAGGCTGTCCGGCAGGCCTTTGAGGACCAGGATGACAGGAGGACCTGGGACGGGAGGCCCCTTACGATGGCCGCCACTTTTGACGACTGTCTGTACGCCCTGTGTGTGGTGGACACCATCAAAAAGTCAAACCAGCTGGGGGAGTGGCAGAACATTTCAATCATGACCGAGGAGCCAGAACTGAGCCCGGCATACTTGATCAGCGAAGCCATGCGGAAGAGCAGGATGTCTCTGTACTGCTAGCTCCTCTGAGCTCCTAGGAAAGAATGGGAACCAGACAGCTCTTGAAGGACATGGTAATTCAGCCCCTGTGAAGGGCTTGGGTGTCTTACAAACAGCTGAGGATACAGGAGAAAGAATCACAGTGTCTGGATCAATTAAATCTGTTGGCAGCTAAATGCCAAACTGATATGATCCTTGGAAATGCCCAAAAAAGACAGGAGACTTAAGAGCTGATAAACTTCACTGTTTTAATAACAGTATTAGCTGGCTGATTGCAAAGATATATCACAGACTCATCCCCTGCTTGCAGGTGCTTTAGATTATCCAATTGTGTTTACTGTGAAAGGTTGGGAAGATCCTTTTAGATTTTCCTTACCTACCAGAGGGCTGTGAAGGTACTGTCATGTCATTAAATTTTCTGTAGTGTCTGACATGAATGGTTCCTACCATGACAGCTGACTCCACCATGCTGTATTACTACACCTCCAACCAACACACAGAATAACAGGACTTGAAGTGAAAGTATTGCATGATTCAGAAAATCTTGGCAGCTCACTTTTCATACAGCCTGTTAGCAGCTTCTCTGTGTTGGTTTAGTAGTTGTTTTTTGTTTAGTTCGGTTTTGGTTTTTTTGTTTTGTTTTTTTTTTTAAGCACAATTAAACAGGAAAATGTTTGGCTTTTAAAACAAAGCGGTCCTCAACTACAGTGCATATGCCTGAGTATTTGGGGAGGGAGGATCTTCTGTGAGCTCTTGGTAAGCTTCAGTGTTAAGGGTTTGCCGATTAAAATGGGTTGTGGAAAACCTTCATGGATGGCGAGTGGCACAACACAGTAATGATAATGAGGTTTGTTATACAGCCAAACTCAGGCTAGTCTTACGAAGATTTGCACAAAATTTCCTGTGTTTGGGACTGACTTTTGAGTGAATTCATCACACATTTTGGTTTTAGGTGGAAAACAGTAGGAATACAACCCAAAACCATATGATGTTTAGATGAGTGGTGTTCTTTTAAACCGCTGTGAACTCACACGGGAGAGATGCACCAACAAGTAATTTCATATCCCTCAACCCAGAAGCTTTCACTTCCACCAAGTGGTGAGTGTGAGTGAAAAACAAAAGGGATGAGGAAATTTCCCATTTATTTACAAGGAAAAAAAGGACATAGGACCCCCAGCCTCCTCATCTCCTAAAGTGGCCAGCTACTGGTACTGTAGTAATCATTCCCTGTCACCAGTGCAGGGGTGGACAAACTCTTTTGCTATGTTTGTCCTGTTCTTCTTTTTAGTATTTTAGATAGCAGTCTTGAAATAATTATTCTTTCGAGAATATCTTCTTGAAAGGATATAGTGAAAGGCACATGATTTATCCCAGTAAATAGGGATGCTGTTTTTCTGTGTAAAGCTGCTCCAGTGCTGATGTGTTTACAGCACTAGGTCTTCAGATAGTAAAAAGGTAGAACACAAGCATATAGCACTAAATCATATTAAACTTGAGTAAAACCTTTTCAGGGTTTTTTGTTAATTTTGACTAGGGTAAATAAGAGAACATTGGGATAAGCAGTAAATATAAAGAGAAAATACAACCCACTTCCTCAAGGCTGTCACATTAGTGTTGCCATTTTAGGTTGGAAAGAGAACTGTCAGAGTAATTTATATTTTTTTTTAAACCACTTACAGTTGGCTATTTTTAGAAGCACTAAGGACTTCTCTAGGGTTTTTCCTACCAATGACTCTGATTGCTGTATGCTCCTGTCTGTCCTGTGCCCAGTTCTAGAGCTCCAGGTTTTTGAATAGGAGGGCATCTATTGTGTGGTTCATCTTATCTGACTTCAGTCAGCTCAGAGTCGGGTGTCTTGTCCTGATCAGCAAGAACACAGCAGTCAGTACAGAGAGAGCTCTCCAAAGGCTGACTCAGTTCATCCTAGGATTAATACAGAAAGAGGTGACCACTGGAAATGCCTGTCTTCCTCCTTTGCAGAGAATTTTGGCTTCTAAATTTTGAGGTGGCAAAAGTTAAAAAACTTGACTCCCAGCCCAAAATTATTCATGTGTGCTTAATAGTTCAAGAGCATATGTGGGACCTTTCATTAAATAGTCCCCAAAGTGTAATAGTGTGACTGATGAAGGAATAATGTAATACTGCAAAACCGCACCCTTGGGGAGAATTGTTTCTGTCTATGTTGTTCTGCCAGTTCTAGCAACTCTCTGGGGCTGACTGTTTCTGCTTGGGCAAGCCTTCATCATTCCTTCTTGGAAGCAGCCCTTGAGAAGTTTGGTTGTTTTTCTTAAAAATGGGTTTCTCTGAGAATTCCAGAGGTAGTATCTGTGCCAATAGGAATTTCCCATTGCATCTGTCATAGTATATACCATGCTATCCAGTTCCTGCCCTGAAAAATAAGTAACACAGAAGAGACAATTTGATCAAGAAGTCACCTGTCCATCTCCTGTAAAACAGAATTACCCCCAAGGGGATCTACAGATCATACAGTGAAGCAAAACCCATTTACTGAAGAGTGGCTAGTTCAAGTCATGAATGCAAGCCTGGTGGATAATTAACCATGTCTAGTTAAACATCATTCAAAAGTGGAACCAAACACAGACCAAAATATTTGTGAATCTTGCTTCTCAGTGGTTTGGTGATTGTGCTGGAGTTGCTGTTCATGTCTTTGCACTTCGTTTGGTTCACAAATGTTGGCTATGTTTCCTCTCTGTGTTTTCTTCTTTTCCCTGTCTTTCTGGGTTTTGTGATGCCAGTTGGAATCCTTTTCCCTGCCCCTGCAGGGAACAGGTGAGACACAGTGTGTAGGGATAGTTCTACTGAGCTCAAACTTCCTGCCCCGGATCCAAAGATTTAGGTGACAGGCATCATCCATCCTCTGTGCAGACCTACTGATGCAGCAGAAAGAAAATCCAGTGTTTTGGTTACACAGACATCTGATGCTGCTGTTCATGCTGGCTTTCAAATGGGTCAAAATTTTACAGCTTCTTGTGCTGACCCAGAGAGAGCAGGGACAGGGTGGGACCTCCTCTTCTGATGGCAGCAGAGATGCTACATTTATGTTACCTAACTGGGATGGCATCAGGAGCTGCATTCGAGATTGCACGTCAGTTTTTCCATTCTCTAGGAGGTGAAGGTGCTGCAGTGTCAAGTGTAAACATACTAAACTTCCACCTGACTTGGAGGAAGAAAGAATTGGTTTATTTATTGAATGTGTATTGTTATTCTGACAAATAGCTTCTTTACAGTCTGGGATCTTTCTTGGCAGCATCCAGCCCTCTGCTCCTTTGGTACAGTTGAAAGTACATTGAATTTGCCCTAAGCAGCCTCTGGAGCTCATCCTGGGTTTAGGAATTTGGGCAGCAGGTAGCAGAGATGTACTTGGTTGAGCTCAGAAGCGATACCATCCCAGGAATCCTGTATTTGGAATTGCACTTTTAATGCTGTGCCACAAGGTGTGAGATAAATGCTGCTAAATTGGTGCAGGCCTAAGAGCCAAACTGCAGCTACTGCTGGAATTTACAGGAGCCCCAAATGAACTTGTTCAGACACTAGGTAAGAAATTTCATTCCTGTTTCCCAGGTCTGCTGTTGGAGAGGCTCTTTCCTTTGCCATCACCCTGTGCACATGGGATACCGATTGTTATGGTCTGTTACCAAAGACAAAAAGAGCCAAAGGGTGACTTTGCTGCTCTGCAGGGCTCTGTTCCAGTGCTGGGACAGTCAGCTGGGAGAGGGTGTCTTACTTCCCATGGGAATTGCATTGGGGTTCACACCAGGGATAGGGCAACCCTATGCTGTGTGACCGCAGGGCACAACTGAACTCCTAAAATGTGCCCAAAGGGAGGGTGGTGCCTGCAGCAGGGAGCAGCAGGAAGGTGTCTGCAGGCTGGTACCTCTGTGCCTGCCTTACAGGGAGGATACGCTGCTGGCGTGGAGGGTGAGGGCTGCACCTCCTGAGGGTGACAGCAGCAGCCTTGCTCCACCTCTGTGTGTGGGAGCCCGGGAAGGAACTCTGTCCTTGGGGAAGCAGGATCTGCCCCATACTCCTGTTGGATATGCAAATCCTCAGTGCTGACCTCAGTGAAGTCCTACGTGGAAGCATAAGAACTCTGCAGGAGCTTGGGGTTTCCTACATCTGCTATCATGCATGTGTTAAATCCGTAGTACTTCAGCTGCGTAGTTAGCAAATACCAAGTAGAGACCTTACCCCATGCAGCCAACACAGCAGAGATTCGGGGCATGCCTCCATGAGTTTCAGCTCAGGATGGGCTGCTCTGGAGCTCATCCTTTGCTTTGGCTGGAAGCATGAGAAATGCCTGCCCAGCCAGCAATCAGAGGCACTATCAACTTTGTACTTAGTGTTCCCTTCTTTTCCATAACTTTCAAAAAAATGACTGCACAAGTGAACAGCTGTCCTGGGAGTTCACCCATTCAAAAAAAGGAGGCTTCTCTGCTGCGTGTGGTCACAACTCAAGACAATTCAATTTCGTGTTTATTTTTGTGTCCATACAAATGTGGAATAGACCCAGACAATTTAAAATGACTCATTGATCTACCAAGAAAAGGCATATTTTATTTAATGGGTAAACATAGTATCTTGATGTTGTTTTTGCAGAGATTCAGAAATGAGTGATAACAGAACTTCTTGTTGCTGGGAATTTTTGTATTTGACTTTTATTTATGTCCTTCAGCATAAAATATCACTCATTATGAAGTCTATTCACTGTTAAGTTCAGTATTTACAAGGGTTTAAAAGTACCCAACAGAGTTCTGGCTCTGTGCAGATACTCCACACTAGTTTGGTGTTCCAGTGGCCTTAGTATGTATGAAGCTCAACACTGGACTTTTGACCTCTTCAGTGCTCTCTGAGTATCTGGGGCTAGTTGTGAAATGGCAGGATTATTCAGGACAGCAGTTTCTTTTTGTTGTTGTTGAAGTTGTTACTCGTGGGGAGCAAAGTTTGTAAATTTTAGAGATGAAGTGTGACTGAATAATATTTGGCAGTCTTATCTGCTTTAAAATGTCCTCTTTCTTGAGCTGCTGGGTGAAGTCTGTCCAATAAAAATAATTTCCCCTTAACTGCCCACTTCCATTTGCTCATGAAAAGAAGAAATTTTTAAGTAAATGGGACTACACATAATGCTGCATTCATGAACTGATGTCAAAACCTCGTGACCTAATGAGTGTATGAAGCCACAGACCAAACAAGTAATGTCTTTTTTGAAGCTGCCAGATCGAGGCCTTGGGGTTGGGGAAAGAAGGATATCAGCATAGGTCAGACTGAAATAGCTTTTATTCAGCATTTTGAGTAAAATGAATAAACAGAATGGCTATGGTCAATCCAAAACTGAACACATGTTTGTGTAAGGGGATTTACATTTTTTTCTTTTGGGATTAAGTTCCATTTTTAAAGAATGCTGTTTTGAAATGAAAGGTTTTCAAAATCTATCTTTTATTATGTTTTGGCATGTGTGAAATTAACTGTTAGGGGTTGGATGTGTGGGTTTTTTTTGTTGTGTTTTTTTTTTTTAATTCATACTTTAAAAATTTCATCCATTTGGTTTAACAACGTTCAGTGAACTCAGCTGTCCTTGGGCAGGTTCAGCTCTGAACCTGCACCCTCATAGTGTCTTACAGTGACCCCATTTCTAGCATCTGAATTTGGCCTCCTGGGTTTCATTTGCGTCTTCTTGTGGCAGTGGGAAAACTGATTCATTCCATGGAGTTGGCAACAGATAATCAAGACACTTTTTGCAGCAATGCCAGCCATAGTCTTTAAAAGCACTTAACTCTATTGACTTGTTTACCTTGGTTATTTATGACCTTGCAGCCACGTGCTGTCCATTACTTGTTTTCCTTTTTTTATATCAGCCATTGGACTGGCTTCCCTGCCCTCTTTGTTTCTCATTCCATTGCAAACCTGAAGGCGAGTCTCCCTCGTTACCTGCTGAGTTGCTGCTCAGTCTGTGTTACACATGGCATACAGGGTGGCTGACTACAGCCTGAAGTGACTTTGACACAGGTCCATTATAGGACAGGTGAACACCACAACTGCTCAAGTATGGGGCATTCCGAGTGCCCAGCCAGGGCAGGAATCAAAGCTCCCTGCTGTGCTGTGCTTCACAAGCAACACTCACTGTTTCTCTCCCACTGGTTTGCTTTTATTTGATTTCGAAAATGAGAATATGTTCAGTTTGTTGCTGTGTCAATATTAAGTATATATTTATTGTTTTTCAGACATACATACATATATATAAATGCTATATATATATAATGTCAACGCATGGACATATGTACAGTAGATATTTTAAAGAGCTATTTATCAAGAAAAGTAAGTGTTATAAGTAAACAGAGTTTATATTTTATATATTATGTAGATAGCAAAAAAAAAGTGGTTAAATTATACTAGGAATTTTGGGGGTGGGGTTGGAGAAATGGGCAAGGACTGGTTCTAGCATTTTAAACAGCCAAACTACTTTGTACGGAAGCTGCCTGCTGTGCCTCTCGGCTGCAATATCTGTTTGTTTCTTCTTTTGGAAGATGATGTGCTTTGTTACTTTTACATTGCTTGGGGAATGTAGTTAGTTTATTCTCAGCCAACTGGTATGTGCTGCTTAAAACATGGTTTCCTGCTGTTCTGCATATTTGCATTGATGGAATAAAAGGATCTTAACTGGCAAATAAAGATGTAAAAGGATGTGATCCCAGCTGTCTGTGGTTTTTCTCCACACTTGTATTTTGGGGGGTGTATGTGTGTGTAATAACCATCACCTGTGCCTGGTTTTTGGCCTGCCTGTTACGTTCAGCATATCAGAGTAAAATACATGGGCTTTGTGCTTGGAGGCGACGATTTTGATGGAGGGAGAGGAAGAATGAGGTATAGCAGGTTTTATGTATGGCAAAGACTGAATTAATGCCTGTTGGGGGGATGTGTCTCGAGGGGACAGCTGCTTTTGTTCTCAAAGGATGCATGTAAGTCCAATGTCACAGCAAAATGGTGACATCCCCCCTGCTGCCTGGAGATGCTTTCTCCTGAATTTTCTCTTTCTTCTGGATCCTTTCACTCCTCCTTTCTCCAACACAGCCTGGAGATCCTCTTCCTATCTGACCACTGGTATTGTGGAATGTTTTTGCCTTCCCAGTCCTCAGCTGTCTCCAGTGACTTCCCCATGCCTACCTCCATCTTGCTCCTGTCTGCCAGGAGCTGTCTGTTTATCCGGTGCTCCTTTTCTCCCCTGTATGTCGGAGTATCTAAAGTCTCCTAAGGATCTTGTTATTCTAGCCCCTCTGTTGTTGAATAAAACCTCACTTGGGTATGAAGCAGAAGAAATTCTGGGATCTGAGGAACGATGTATTGCCTGTGTGATTGATGTGTAAAAAGGATAGAGCATTTCCTACATTGCCTTTTGGAGCAAAGCACACAGAAAGATGTTGGATTCTACTTGTGTCAGTGCACACTCCATTCCCAAACACTATGAAAGTATGTAAATCTGAGGCACAAATCTGTGAAGGAATATGAAATCATCGTCATCATCACTTAAAATGCACACTCCCCTCAGATCACGTAATCTTGTAAACTGTTTTTCATATATAAAAAAAATTAGAGTGGGTGTAGCATTTACTTCATCACAGAAATGTTAGCAACTTCTATTACTACCACGGCAATTATCGTACTGTAAATGTGTACTGATGTTTATATACACATTGTTTTCTTAGTCTGAAGAGAAGAAAAGCAAGCATCTTAGTCTGAAGAGAAAAAAAGCAAAAGACAAGGAAGCCTCAGTGCCCAGGTCCTCAGGAATTACAGTTTAATGTTTGCCTTGTCCTCATGAGTATAACCTTGCTCCGGTTTCCAGATCACCACCTCCAACCAATCAATTAGGCACTGAATTAGACCAAATTTCACAGTATATCCTTTCCCATCAACTTCAGAGTAAAACAAGGCCTACTTGTCTTTCAAAGGCTAAAACACAGAAATCTTAGGAAAACAGCACCTGGGGGAGCAATTACTGTGAAACAGTGTTGGGGTTACAGTGGGGTTGTTAGTACAGCGTTCCAGCACACTATATATAACTTGTACAGGTAAGTGCGAATGTAAGAGCGAGCATGAACATTCCACACTAATGAGGCTGCACAAATGCTAAGATAAACATTTCCAAACCTGTGTCAGCACACTGAGACACTTAAGTGTAGATTTATGAACCCAAGTAAAAGTTCTGCTTTTAAAACAAACCGCAAAAACGTAGGTGAGGGGGGGAACCTCTTGCCGTTTTCCCTAGTTTATGAAAAACCAAGGCTTCCACAGTTTACCCTGGCTTGTCCTGCTGTTTTCTGGAGCCCCTATTGATTAGCAGCTATGCAGTAAAAACAATGGGTGGCTTGTAGCCATAAATATTAATCAGAAGAATGTTAAGTGCATTGCATTGTTCTCTTTGGGAATGAGGAGTTTGCTGGGGCAGGGGTTATTAAAACATGCTTCTGTGCCAAAGAGAAGACGCACTTAATGCTTTGCTTTTTATTCCTCTTGGGCAGTGGAAGGCCATGGAGGTCTTATGTGAGGCCAGTGGAAAGCCTGTGTTTCAGAGCTGACACAGGTGATGCCCAGAACAGCAGGGCTTCACCCCAGCACAGCTCCAATGACACAGCATGGCTCTTCCCAGGGCAGCCTTTCCTGGGCTGGAGGCTGGGAGAAGGTGCCTCTCTGCTCAGTCTGCTGGGCCCATGTGCCTCTGCTGGTCACAGCTGCAGTTACCATGTTCAGCATGGAAGCAGGAAACTTCCATCAGGTGCCTCCAAGCAGGCAGCCCTTGGAGTCACCAGACCTGTCACCTGTCCCACAGCACTGGCCCAGTCCAAACTAAAACTCATGTCCTGCACACGCTGCCTTTTCTAATGTATTTTCCCCTTGGGAATGCTCCAACTAGTGCATTTAGCACCACGAGCCTTGGTGTGCACCACCTCTTTGCTTTAAAATTAATCATTGCAGCTCCACAAACAGTTGCTGAGGGATGAGGCAGGGCTGCTGCCAAGCCCAGGGCACCTTCCTTCCTCTTGTCCCCAGCTGCTTGCTCCTGCCTTCCCTGAGTACAGGCACTGGGGAGAATGTGTGCGGCCACCTGATTGATTCAGTCATGGATTTAGCTGAAAACGAACATTGGGAGGTTTTTACTAGGTTAGTTTTCAGGCAGAACAATTCCTGATCTGAGTCATTGTCGACAGAAATTTATGCCAAATCACTCTAATTGCAGAATGTAAATAGAAACCAGGTCTGCTGACTGCCAGAAATGTGCTTTTTTCATCAGATCAAAGAGTTGGTAGAGTAACTACAGAATAATACACAGGACCGAAAGAAAAGCTAATAGAGGAAAACAATTTTAAGTTCTGCATGTCCCTACAAAAGGATATACATGTAAACAAGTGTTTCTTAAGCGGCCCCTCCTCCAGATATGGAAGTGGTCTATATACAGGTTCTAGAGAAATGTTTCACAGCCTGCTCCAATCTGTTTTAATAACTCTGCCTTTCACAGTTAATCACATCTTGCAGACTAAAGGCTTTTGCAGATTATCAGATTCCGTCCAGGCAATGACAACAGCCTCTGAATGCAACCAGTGTTGTCACTTGTGCAAGTAAGTTTTACATGGTGTTTCAGCCAAACCTGGAAAAGCTGAGACCCTCTTTTCAGACTTTGAGAAGGCAAAGAGAGTTGGAAATGGAAATGGTGCTTGACAGGCTTCTTTGTTTCCCCAATGCTATCCCTAAATTGCTAGATTTCATATTTTAACACTCCTTTTCAGTGGTGCTAGCTATGCATCTTATGGAAGTACCTGTGATGAAAAGATGCCTTCCATTACTAGCTCTGACAAGCTCTCCAGCTCAAGAAGGAAGGTAATCAGAATGTCAGAATAAGGATAAAAAGAAGATTCAGAAGAAACCAGAACATTCTGGGCTCTGATGATTGACTCTATACTGTTAATTGTTAGGAACACCCCAACCATCATTTCTGGCTTAGATCAACTTATATAGAACTTTTCCGTGGCACTGTTAGGAAGTTAGCATACAACAGACACGACTCTCACTAAGCAAACTGCGTGAAACCACTCTCTTTTTCGGTGATTATGAAATTAATAATTGGCATTGTGTGCCAACAGGCCTTAGTGGCAGAGGGTGGGCCTCAGTGCTTCCTCTGCTGCTGTGGAGGCAGCTGAGTGTTGAGTGACAGAATGGAAGGATGTTGGGATTATGAAATTTGTGTGTTAAGAAATGAATCTGTCTGTGTTGCAGTGTGAGGAAACACTGGTATAAACTGTGCCAAGCTCTTTCAGCACAACATCTTTTGTTAAAATGGACTATTTTTTCCATTCACTTTTCTATGCCTTTTGCGTGCAGATCCTTGACAGCAGAAACAGCTTTCTGGGAGATGTCCTGCCCTTTTGGCTACAGACCTTGATACCTGGAATTAATTCCTGTCTAGGCCTACTGCAGGACCAGGGCCTCTGTGAAGAAGGAAGGACTACGCACTTGCTGAATTGACAAAGCTCCCAGCTACCCACCCATGTTTGGCAAACTTTGTCTGTACTGCTTCATACATATGAAGTTTCTTATAAACATTAACAAATCCCTCAAAATGAGCTGTTGTGATTATTCCCATTTTGCAGCTGGCAAGGTGAAGGCAGAAATGAAGATGGTGAGATCACTCTCTAAGGAATTTCTCTTTTCTCTGAATATCCTACTTGGATTATTAGGTTTGCTCTCTCCCAGTGTCTGAACCTATCACTCATAATGTCACTCTTAGAGGGCCTTCCAAATGTCTAAGATAATAGAAATATCCCATTCCAGACCAAGTTCAATCTCAGGTCTTTATGGAATTCCAGCTCACTTGGAAATACTCTTACAAACAGAAATTTTTTTATCTTTTTTTTTAAACTTGTAGCTTCTAACCTATTTTTAAGGCAGATTTTGGTAGTATTTTCCTCATTTCATGGATGAAGTAGTCAGAACTATTCAGCTTTATAAAATGATTTTTAGATTCTTTACTGTGAGGATGGTGAGACACAGGTTGCCCAGAGAAGTTGTGGATGCCCCATTCCTGTCACTATTCAAGGCCAGGTTGGATGGGACATGGAACAACCTGGTCTAGTGTAAGGTGTCCCTGCCCATGGCAGGGGTGTTGGAATTAGATGGTCCTTAAGGTCCTTTCCAACCCAAACCATTCCATGATTCTATGATTTTAAAACTAGTGCTGGAAGATTTGAAATTACAATGAATATTTCTGTTTATAACAGGATCTCATTGGCTTTACAAAGAAGATACATACCATTACCTTCACCTTGTCTTTTGAAAATCAGAGATGAATGGCAACCCATCCTGCTCAAGGCCATGCAGAACAAGTCTATGACAGCCAGATCCATGTCCTGCTGCTTTAATTTCTAGTTCCCTTTAAATAGTTCTCAAGCCTAACATAATTCTCATTCATTATAATTAATATAATTAGTCATATATAATTAATGCCTAATATGCTGTTGCGGTTTGTGAATACCAAATAAGCTGGGGTTGGCTGCACTGTCTGTGCTCAAATTCATCTGTTTAGGACAGTGCTAGCAGCACTAAAGCCAACACCAACAGCTTCACAACTATGTGAATGCATGTTGTGCAGTTCCACCTATGGAGGGGAAGGTGAGACTGCACTCTTCATGCATTGGTTTAAAAACCAAGCTGATAAAATTAGCACCAGATCCATGTGCTGACCAGAAAATCACTAGAATAACCAATCAGGTAGCACAAAGGTGCACCTCCTGTTGTGTGTTTTGAGAAAGGATGTTAGAGGAGTGTATCTGCCTGCACCCTAGAGATCACAATGCTCAGCTTGACAAGGATTTCTGGCCTGAAATTCTTCAGAGAACACTGCTTTCAGTTCCCAACAGCAAGTTCTCAATAGTAAGGGCTGCAAATCATTGCTTGTAGAGGCAGATGACAATCATCCTGATGTGATTCATAAATTGGTGGGGTAAACTGTCCTGTGTTTTTTACAGCTTTGCATTAAAGCAGGACATTGACAGTACCTCTGAAAAACCATAGGAATACAGACCTAGAAGGCTGACAGAAAATTCACCATCCGGAGAGAGGTGGAGACCACTTTGTCCTGTCACGAAATAAACATCAGCTCACCACTCCGGCTTTGGCTTGTCTTCATATAATGAAACAAGACTGCAAACCATGACTGATATAATTCTGAGTCATTAATTAGTTGCTGCTCAATCCTTTATGAAAGCACTAGCAAAGCCCTCTGAGCGTCACTGAGATCAAAAGCCTGCTTGTGCACAGGGCTCCCCTCCCCCTGGGCAGGCAGGCTTCCTGAAAGAGAGCAATTAAGTGACAAATTACTCTTTGGAGGTACAAGTCCTGTGTCTGCTGGGTTGCTTTGGCTGGATCCGATCCTTTCAGCCTTACATCAGTGGTCCCAGTGAAGACCCTGGGTTGTGCTCCTGCCTTTGAGCCCAGGCAGCAGGGTGGAGCTATGAACTTGTTTCTGTGCCCAGACGTGCCGGTAGCTACTTGGACGCTGTTCTTAGCTCAGGTTGTGGCTGAGGAGGGTAGAAATGGGGTGCAAAGCTTAATCATAAAATAGCCTGGGTTGGAAGGGACCTGTAAAGCTCATCTAGACCAGGTCTCCCACAGTGAGCAGGGACATCAAGTGGATCAGGTAACTCAGCCCCCCACCCAACCTGACAATCAGTGTTTTCACTGTAATAAGGGATAATTGGTTGCATGAGGAAAACAGAATCTAATTACCATATGCAGCTTGTGACCTTGAACTAGCTTCTTGGGTACATTTGTGGCTTTGGTACAGAGAGAAATATTGCAAAGGCTGAAACCCATTCCTAATTCCTACTTTGTTTCACATTTTGTCGCAGATACCTGCATATTTTTGCCTCACCTCTAACCATATATAGTGATCATAATAACTATACCTCATCCAAATACCACAACTCTTGATTAGGCTCCTGAAGATGTCTTATTTAATTTTCCCACTGTTCCTAAACTGACCAACCTTTGCCTCATTGTCACTTCATTGTCCTTTCTCAATTAAAGAGTAACAAACTCAAGATAATATTATCTGGGGGTGTTTATTACTTTCTTTGTAGTGCCCCAAATATGCCATGCTCAGTGACAGCACAAAGCATGTGTTTGGTGCTATTTAAAAACTTGCAAGCCTTTTTCAGGCAAAAATGTCAGTCTTAACACAGCTACTAATCAGGTTGGTAGAAGAATAATTAGGGCAGGCATAGCAGAGCTTACACAACAAATCAAAGTTATGACTAGAATCCAGAAGACATCATCCTAAAAAAATTGCTAACATAATGTTAAAAAAATCCCTCTACATTTGGAGCTAGCAACAGCAGTTGGTTATTTCCTTCATAATTGTCTTGCAGTTTCTGTATATCTTTGCAGACAAAACCATGTCACCTCTGAAGAACGCTTTTTCTTTAGCAGGATGAGAAAACAGAGAAGTAGGACACATTTGAACTCAGATTTCTAAGTTCAGCCGCTCCTCTTTCTATTTTCAGCCCTATAAGCCTTTTCCTTGCTGTCATTTGGGGATGTGTATTCATGATTACAGGGACAGTGTTTGGTCTGCTTGGAGATGGACCTGCTTGTTGTGCCACCATGCTAAAATGAAAGGCTGAATTCCCCTTTGATGCCAAACTGCTTTATAATTTTTTTACCTCGGAGTGTTATATTTTTTCCATCTGACTTCAACAAGGAATTAAGTTGTGAACATTATAAGTGCCAACATTTGCATTCTTCTCTCAGGTAGAATGTAAACAGCAGAGTGATGCTGTTTTGGCCAGGAAATGGGGCCAAGCTTTTCCATGTCTGCCGATCTTCATAGTGAAAAGGTTATGTGCATATACAAGTAAATTGTCCTTTCGATTAACACAGCCCTACTCTCCATCTGGAAATATTCATGCTTCTGAAAAAACAGGAGATGATATCTTAGAAAGGCTGAAATGACCAAACTTGTAACTTCTTTCCTGAACATCAATCATTTCCTATTACCACAGGAACAAGGGACGGTGCATTAGCAAGCTGAAAAGTACACACTGAATCTGATACACTGGGATGATATTATCAGGCAAGTGTCTTTTTTAAGAAAAAGTACATTTCCCATCTGTTTAGAGCAAATGAAACCGACATGAAAACTTCACTTATTTTTTGTATATTACATGCTTGTGTCATAATGCCATGCAAATATGGACCTCCATGCTGTGTAAAATTGACATTTCATTGCTTTGCATTTTCCCCTTTTCTTGAGAAATTTACATAACAAGGTGTGCTTCTGATCTGTAATTCTGATCTATAATTCCTCTGATAGCTCAATCATACAGGGCAGACTGAACTGATTTTCCAAGAGCAGCACATTGATCAGAGAAAATTAGTGCAGCTTTAACAGCAAAAGCATTGCTTTTCACGAAGGCACATGGGCACAATGCAGTCATATTTTGCAATAAAATACGTTAACAATGCCTGTCTGGCTTCCTTCTCATGTGACCTTTTATGTCAGTGAGTAATTCACTTGAGCAATATAAAGGTACCACTGCAAAATGCAAGCACAGTAATACTCACAGTCACAGATAAAAACAAGAGATGCAGTATGCGAGCAGGGTACTAATTAGTTTGGCTCTGCTATCTCAGATAATCCCAAGCCAATTCCAAACCTGTTTCCCTTTTATCTTTTATGTGTGCTACCTTTTCTGATGTTATTGCAGTTTAAAAGAATTCAATGTTTAGGTTATCATGGTTTGGATAAATGCCTAGTTATGTATCATTGATTAATGATGCATTAATCAATTTTATTATAAGCCCAGTCCTCCACTTGGCTGATTGACACTAGCAGCTATAAATGATTAAATTCTGCTTTCATTTACAGTGGCAAGAAAGAGATTCTGTCAATAGGAATGAAGACACACTATGTCCCTAGACAAGGGAAAATAAGGTTATTATTTGGCTTATGAAAACATAAAATGTTTTAAATTAAATATTTAAGTCATGAGTCACTTGTGTGCTTTACAACACTGAGTTACAGCATATAGAGTCACTTGGCAAGTGCAGGTGGATGAAGAAGGGCAATTAAAAGATAAAAAGGCTGTTAGAATAAGAAAGTCCAACTCAAAAAATAGGCTAGTCATCTTAGGTTTGCTGTGGTGTGACTACACCACATGTGACTACAATAATCGTTGTAGTCATTAGCAATTCATGCTAAACCCACGCTTTTAATTTCATTTGTGTTTTGAAAAATCTCAAATTAAATTCTTTAATTAATGTCCCACTGACCTAAGTATTTATGTAATATTTTCAACTGATCTCACTATAACCTATTATGTTAGAAACAAGCACCATTAAGAAAATCTCTGTGTATAGGAAGCATTCTATATATGGGGTTTAGAAACCTTACTAGGGGAAGTGCATTCATTTTATTGTTTTTCAGGACAGGTAATTGATTTTATGCTGTATTTTTATGCAGCTAAATCTTTCAAAGCCTAATTTTGTTTAGGCATTTTTAGCAATGGCATACCATTCTGTTAATGTTCTGTATCTCCTGTACTATAAATTAGTGCTAAAATAAATTGTGTTGGCTTCAAGGTTTTTAAGAGCACCACCACAGCTATGTAATACATCTTGACAAGGCCAGAAATGAATGACCGAAAATTACAGAGATTTAATTCCAGTAGCTGCTTCCGGAACCGTGCTTAGCTCCCAACACGACCGAACAGCTCTCATCCCGAGAAAAGTGCCATCTATCGATAAAAGATGCATTCGAGTCGAGGAAGCCCCAAATGACCAAAAATGGAACCAGTCTGCCACCTGCTGCTGAGTGGGATTATTTCAGGATTTGCTAGGACTTGTACTGACCCAACAAAAAACACTCCTTCCTCCTGTGAGCTGGGTTTGACAAGAGCCTTGCCTATTCTGCAAGAGTGTGCTTTCCCCATGGCTACTTCAAAAGTGTGGGGCAAGATTAAATAATGGGATGCTCTGTGCATCTGACGACAGGCCCCATAACCTAAGCAGCTACCTTGTCTTCTCTCCCTGGCACTGGGGAGGCCACAGCTTGAGTGCTGTGCCCAGTTCTGGGACCCTCAAATCAAGAATGATGCTGAAGTGCTGGAGCAAGTCCAGAGAAGGGCAGTGAAGCTCGTGAAGGGTCAGGAGCACAAGTCCTGTGAGGAATGGCAGAGGGAGCTGGGGGTGCCTGGATAAAAGGAAGCTCAGGGGGGATCTTATCAACTCTTAAGAGATCTTATCAGACGTCTACAACTGCCCGAAAGGAGGGTGCAGCCAGATGGGGGGTCAGCCTCCTCTCCCGAGTTTCAGATTGGACATAATGAAGAATTTTTTCACAGAAAGAGTGTCTAAACGTTGGAGTGGGCTGCCCAGGGAGGGGCACAGTTGGAGTCACTGTCCCTGGAGGTGTTTAAGGAAAGGCTGGATGTGGCACTCTGGTCTAGTTGACAAAGTGGTGTTTGGTCAAAGGTTGGACTCGATGATCTCAAAGGTCTTTTCCAAACTAATTGACTGTGATTCTAGCGCTTCAAAACCTTGCAGCAGCTAACTCGGGCACTCGATGGCCTCGCTCAAGTTTCTGCTCCTGGAAAAGGGCCACGAGCTGACAACTCCGCTCCTGCTACGAGCAGCCGCCTGGTCCTTGCAATCGCACGGAGGGGCTGGCAAGGTCTCAAACATCACCGACAGCTACAAAAGAACCCTAACCCCGAATCGAAATCACCCTTCTAGTTTGATGTCCCACACTTTCAGCAGCACAGGTTGATTTTTGGCGCTTTCAGCAGCGAGATGTACATTCTTTATCTGTTTTGAGGGGCGGGATATTTAGCATCCAACACTTTGATCACAAGCGCCTGAGTAAATCTTGGTTTTGCGAAATGCCCTCCGCTTCCCAGAGGTCTCCCTTCAGTAACGCGTCCCTGGAGTCACCGCGGATGGCGCAAAAGCACCAGCACACTTTGCAGCAAACAACGCGGGGCAGCCCTCAGCAGTGCGGGCAGCCAGCTCTGAGGGACGGATGCTCTCTGCGGGCAGCGGGATTGAGCTGAGGGGTGACGGGGAGCACAGGTCGGGTTCGTGAGGGGCTCCGTGCGCCCGAGACGCTGCGGAACTCCACAGCACCACTCCCCACACCTGAGCGTCGCCGGCACGGCCGCCCCAGCGCCCCGCCCGCCGCCGGGNGGGGGTGCATTGATCTCATGCCCAAATGTGCCTGTGTTTTCCTCTGGGACTGTGACGAAGGCCGGGAATTGAGCCCCGAGGTACGGCCGTGGGGGGGAGCCTCCGGCAGGGCCTGTGAGGGAAGGGCGCTCGGTCGGGGGCAGAGCGCTGTGGCTCCGCACCCCGGGCCTGTGCGGCGCTGCTGCTGCTTCACCTGGTGTGACACTTAATGGTACCGTGATAATCCACTGTTAAGGCCGCAAATGCATTAATTGAAGACAGCACGAGTTAATTGCACTCTTCTGTACAGCAGCCTTCAAATGAACTGGCTAAGGATTTGTTTCCCCCCTTTCTTTTTCCGCTTTATTAAAGATGGGTGTAAAGATTAGAGCATTGGTCGTTTCTCTAACATGAAAATACAAACCCTAAATTGTGCGGGAGGAAAAAACTATATTCCTCATTTTACAACTGAGTAAATGAAATGTACTGCTGTTAAGGTGCTAGTTTAAAATTATTAAAAATTAGTGTTCAAATTATGTTTAATGTTCCTGTTCTGTGTCTCTCCTGTCAGCTTTCCAAAAGTGGTACAGGCTAGATGTGTTTTTTTTTTTTTAAATTACTTTTCTAAGTAACTTACTAAGTTCAGCTTTTAAAATTTTGAAAATGTAAATGAAAATCTGAAAATTTTCAGAAGTAATTGAGTGTCTGTTGCATCTTAAGTCTGCTTTTAGACTTGTCTGTAACGTAAACAGTGAGCACTGTGATCACTGGACCCTTAAATGCACCATAGATGAACATCACAGTCATTTTCAAAAGGATAGTGCAGGACTGGAATGTGTTACAAGTAATATTTATTTCTTTTTTCTCTGGTTTTGAAATTATATTTGGCCTATCTCAGAAAGCACCAATTCTGTTGGTTTCTGGTTTGTATTTTGCTGTCTGGTCTTGGCCCTGATCCTACAAAGCACTAAAAACAGACATAATTTGAAACACAGAATAGGCCTACTGGATATACAAATTTAAATGTGTGCACTCTTTATAAAACTGTGGCCTTTGTTTATATCCATAAGTACTTTGCTCCTGAAGTGTACTTTGGTTCTGCAAGGAAAAGAAGAATTTAACTATAAAAGCTTCTCAGTGCATCATTCACTGCTCTTTGCTGAAAGGAAGTTATTTTTCTCCAGGTTTTACTGCTGTCACTAGACATAGAAGTTAAGATTGTTCTTAGTCCTTTGAGTTAGGAACTAGAACTTTCTCATGTTTGCAAGCCCGCAGGAGAGAGAATTGATAGTTAGAGGGTTCAACAGAATGGAAATGTCATTTACAGTTGTGATACTCAGAGCACTCACTGGAATTTACCTTTGTTTCCACTACAGGGATGAGACATTTGTTTGATTTTAGTGCTGGAATACCAAGCTCAAGGCTGTGGCTGTTACAGCAGCTAGTAACAACATGAATGTTTAATTCGTGTCTGGAGCTTAAGAAGAAGATTTCATACCCGGCTTTATTCTTCCCTGTCAACCCTGTGCCACTGAGGCCAACACTGGCTTGTCCTTACTTCTGATTACCTTGGCCAGTGTGTAAGAAACCTCTTAATTTTACTTACCTGGGCAATAGTTGTACTTGAGTAGGGTTTTTGTAGTCAAAATTTTGTCAGACTTGTAACTATAGTTTTTATATTGAAGTACAAGGTATGGTGTAAAATACTTAAATGTTTCTCCAACAATTTTTGTAAAAACTTTTTGAAAATTAGCATAATTCACTATGTAACTAAATTTTTAAAATTCCAGTATTTTGTTTGTAAAGTTGGTATCTTTAGACCTTGTTTAGATTAAATTAGGTTTATAATTGTTTATATTGTATGTGACAAAAAAATCTTGGAAGTTTTTAATATTCTGTAGGGTTTATTAATATTGTAGAGATGTAGGCAGTAAACTTACATCAGTGTGCAAATTACTTGACCTTAAAGCAGTAGGAATGTATTCTTGTAAGTCTTCAGAGGAATTCATTGTTTTTCCAGAAGGAATCAGTCATGGCTGATGACTCTCAGAGAAACTTCCGCTCAGTGTATTATGAAAAAGTGGGGTTTCGTGGAGTTGAGGAAAAGAAGTCGCTGGAAATTCTGTTAAAGGATGACCGTTTGGGCAAGTTGATTTCACTGTTTGCTCTATTTCTTGGTGATTAGGGGCTGGGGAGGGAGTAATAGCAAATGTTTACCTGCTGTGCTTAATACCGATTTAAATTTTATATCTTTTACCAATAATCTTTCAGTCAGTGATAGCATACATTTGATTTTCAAAGATCTGGAAATCTGATTTTTAAAACTATTAAAGATTTGCTTGTTTCTTTTTATTTCCTTTACTCATTCTCTGTAACCAAGAAATTGAACGTTTTTCAGGGAAAGCAATTTTAATCTGGGAATGCATCGTCTCATGCTGTCAATTCCATCTAACTTCAAAGCAATGAAGATGTTATTGCTGTTGGTCCCTGAGGAGTGCCACATCTCTAACACAACAGAAAGATTAATGCTGTCCCTTTAAGAAAGGCTTTAATTGTTTTGACAGCAACATGCTTTACAAAATGCCTATAAAAATGGTCCAGTTTCCTCCTGATGAAACCCGGAGTAGTCTTACTGTAAGTCAGGCCAACGTGAATGCAGAGAAAGCATTTGTTGATAGTAAATGATGCAAGTGGGGATTTCAATCTGCAACAAAAGTTTGTCATATTTAGCTGGGTCAGAGATGCAAACCTATTTATAATTCTATTTAAATTTGTCCTGAATTTTTTTTCCTTTTCATTTCTTTACAGATATTGAGAAGCTTTGCACATTTAGTCAAAGGTTTCCTCTTCCATCCATGTATCGTATACTGGTGTGGAAAGTGCTTCTAGGTATGAGGTATAGCATGGAATGTAGAATGTAGGAAGGGGCATTTTTTCTCTTTGGTTTGGGGTTTTTTTGTCTTTAAAAAAGTAATGACATGGATTATTCTGTACTACTTTGCCTACTGATACATGTTTAGCCTACTTTCGCATCCATCTCAGATGCACAATGGCAATTATAAAACAAGTTTTTGAGAACTTTGCTGAAATGCCTAGTGCCTAGGAGAGTGTGTTTCTGTATTTAACCTTGTAACACTATGCTAGTAAATTTATGAAATGGATTTGAAATGTGGATTATAAGAAGTCATCGATATCTGATAAGATATTCAGTTGTGCTCCTGAAATAATAGATAATTAAGTTGAACTAAAGTTGTGATTAATTTTAAACTGGGGGAAGCATGGAATGCGTGTTTATTCTAAATAGAAGCTTGTGTTCTGTAGCATCTTCATCTTATGGTTTTGCTTCTGGCTTTGCATGGTATTTCCCATTGAAGAAGATACAAGGCTGAAGACAAGTTAATGGTACCCCCAGAAACTGTTAAAACCATAAATAGATTATATTTTACTCTAGAAGTGCACTAGTCAGATGACTAAAAAATATTAAAGACTTTGCACTTAACTGGTCAAGTGTGTTGGTTGACTAGATTCAAGGTAATGTCCACTTGGAGACAAGAGGGTTTTGGAAAAAATCTTAATTTTTAAATTAATTTTTCCCCCTCCATTTTTTTTTAAATTTGAAAGCTGTGGCATCATATTCCTGATTATTTGGATTTGTAAACCTTTTTTTGGCAAAGATAGTAAATGAATAGTGCACAGAAGGGGCAAGATCTAATTACAAAACTTGAAGTTTTTGGCGTTGAACTAACAGAGCAGTCCTACTTGATAAAAGCCTCTTGGCATTAAAAAGATTATTGTACCCTGGGCACTAGTGAAGTAGTCAGCATCCTTTAAAATATTAGTATTGGGAAATACAGCGTAGGTGTTTTGGACAAGTGACTCAGTACAGAATCCTTCAGCCAAAATTATAATAGCAAAATACAGTCTCTTTGCAAAATTGTGGCTCACTGCAGAGCCAGGTCTTGGTCTGTTTTGGATAAAGGATCTCTGAATCATATGATAACACAAAACACCTTCTTAGTCAACTGCATGGAAAATTATACTGGTTCTTAAAAGTATTTTGTATTTTAAACCCAAAATGATTAATTTCACAGCATGAATTTGTGTCGGGGGATGGTCAGGTTGGATATCAGGAAACGGTTCTTCACCCAGAGGGTGGTTGGGCACTGGAACAGGGTTCCCAGGGAAGTGGTCATGACACTAAGCCTGACAGAGTTCAAGAAGTGTTTGGACAGTGCCGTCAGGGACTTGGTGTGGTTTTTTTGGAGTAGTCTTGTGCAGGGCCAGGAGGGAGACTCAGTGGTCGTTGTGGGTCCCTTTGAACTTCAGATATTCTATGATTTCAAGTATTCATACCGGCATTTTATGACGTGCCTTGGGTGAACAGAGGTTCAGGGACTTCTCTTATGCTGCATTTCAGTGTTAACAGTTGTTAGAAAAGCTGGTCTTGAGAAGGGCAGTGCAAAATATCTCTCCCTAAATGACTGGAACCACAGCCCAGTCCATTTCTGGTGGAAGGTGTTAGGTGTCCTCTAAATAATGTTAATAATTTAAGAAAGGGAAGTCTGTCCTGTCAGCAAAACTCTCTCAGACATGTACCAAGACTTGTTGATGTCCCAGGTGTGCCAGCAATGCCTCCATTACCTTCCTGTTCAAGGATGACTCATGATGGTTTCCAGGCACCCCTCTGTTGTTTCAGTTTTTTGACTGCCTGAGGTTGTCCTCTGTGTTTGTGGAGAGCAGTTGGCAGTGTGTACATACAGTTATGATGTTGACTCTCTTTTGGCATATAGTGAAAAACGTCTTGCTTTGTTCCAGCTTTTGAAATGCACACACGTTTGCTGCTGGAAAAGAAAAGATAATTTTCTGTCTGATGTGCTTGTTCCTCAACTCTGCCATTTCATGGTTTAACACTGGGCAGGAATATTTTTTTCTTTAAATGAGAGGTAAAAGGAGCAGGTAGCTTGTTTCAGAATTGACTTTTGAAGAATACTTTGTTCTCATAGGTTTCTACACTGGGAAAAATTCTGCTCCACCAGTGATAGGGAAATGGCATTTTTTTGCCTAGATGTATGTTAGTTTTTATTTCTGTTGAAATCTCTGACAGTTTTGTTGTGAACATCAGTGCATGGCAAGATTGAGTCTCGAGTAAGGGGAAGGATTGAGTGAAATGTTGACTATCTCGTCTGGAGATGCCATGTGATTTTCTTTGCCTTTCTACTTAAATACTTTTTATTTTTTTTCCCCAGGAAACTAGAAAAGATATTTGTGTTGTGCTAAGAAAAACAACAAATGTTACTTTGCAAGGGACTGTGGCATTCTTAAGTTTTTATCTTTAATTGATTCAACTCATTGATTTTAGTTTTTGAATGTCATTTTAGAGAGAATTAATCTCTGATACAGTGAGTAAAAGCTTCTCTGGCAGTAAAGTAATTAATACTGCAGTGTACAGTATCTTTGCATTAGTTAATTGCATATATATATTCTCTGTCAGACAAAGCGTAGAGTTTGAGAAAATGAACAGCAATGTATATAAAAATCATTCTGCAGTAACCTTGTTTTCAAAATAAATGGAATCTGGGCACAAGTATACAACTAGTACTGTACTGAAAACTAGATAGGTATAAAAGGTAACAAGTAGGAATTCGCCTTACAAGTGTTTATATTTTTTCTTTTAATTATTTTTTAATTTTTTTTTTTTAGGAATTATTCCTCCTCACCATGAATCCCATGCTTTGGTGATGAAGTACCGGAAAGAGCAGTACTGGGATATTCACCACGCTCTTCGTGTGATTCGATTTATTAATGATTCTACCCCTCAGGTTGATGTTTTTCTCCGCATACATCAGCTGGAATCAGGAAAATTGCCTCGAAATGTAGCTTTTCCATTGGTCAGTTGTCATTTTATCATTCTTTTAAATACAGCACTTTATTGAACTTGAAACTATAAACCAGTGAGAAACTGAACTGCAAGTCACCCCTCAAATGCTTGTAGATGGACCAAGTAAGGTGAATGGAAAAAGAGAAGTACTAGTATAAAAGAAGGATTTTTAGTCAAAGTGCTTTTCTCTTTTCCTTCCCCTAAGTACCTACGTAAGTTTATATGCCTTAAAAATATCTTTTGTGCATTTTGCCTGCTAGGTTTCAAGCCTTTTGTACTTCAGGGCACTTCAGTTTCTTTACAGCACTGAAATGAAAATGACATCATCTCATTGGAGCTCATAGGTTCTTACATATCTTGGAACAAGGGTCAGAATCTGTACAAGCAGTGAATTAATGCAAGTTGCATCAAATATTTAAATGATTTGTTTTTAAATCTAGACTTTAGTGTACTGTCCTCCTTTTTATCTTAGTCTGAACTGACCTGGGCTTTTGTCAGGTAATGCACATACTCTGCAGTTCACAGGGTACACCCATATGGTTAAATGAGGCTGTGTTGTGATGGTAAATTAGTAGTGTGATGATAAAAACAATCTGTGGTTCTTTCTTTTCGCCATGAAATAGGAGATGACAAAAGGAGCCACAGAGCTTTCTAAGTGGATTTTGTCCCGTAGTTAATTTATCTATGTTCACTCTAGCCCAGCTTAATTTGTAACTTTTCACAAATTTTGTAATTTAATCACAGATTTTGACATAAGTACTTTAAGAAAAATGAAAAAAAAAGTTTAAGTTAATATGGAAAATACAGTAATATTTTGAACTGGAGGATTACATGCAACATTCTCTTGTCAGAGGAGGGAATGTTTTCATACTCTTACTGTTTCCTAGCAATGCGGCCATCCTATCCTGCAGATTTCCAGTAGAGAAATTTCCTTGATCTTGGCATGTGATGCAGTGGGCTGAAAATTCCTCCTTTGTAGAGCAATATTGCTTTCTGAGCAGGTGTTTTGTCGGTGCATCCCAAAGCTGCTCTCAGAATTGTGCTGAGGTTTCATAGCATGGTGTTTAGCAGAGCCGCCGTCATAAGTCCTGTAACTCAGGTTTGTTTTGCTGCTGCAGAAAGCATTTGTTCTCTTTTCAGTGCAGTCACTGTCCCCTTAAACTTATGAGAGGTTGCTGCTTGACAGTGAGGCAGGTGTTTTATAGTGGAGGCAGAGGGAGATAAAGAGATGTCAGATTGATCTAAATATTTTGAAATGTTTGAGTAACAAACGGAAATCTGCTGAGTGTTTTGTGCATCTGAATAGAGAGTTCAAGTAGGGATATGTGTGTATTGCAGCAGTCTGTGTGGCTGAGAGATATCCCAGTAGTATTTCAGACTCCATACACTGAAGCATATTTTGGTTTTAAAACCAAGACAAGTCTTATTTGCTCTGTTTTAATAGATGCCTGTCATCATGACCGATGACTTGTTTAGGAATGTCAGAACAGCTCTTTGTGTATATTTCCTGTTTTTTTCCCCAAATAGCAGCGAAAAGGAATATAAGAAAAATTTAAATCAGAATAGTGGAATACTTCTGTATAGTTCACTTTTTTGGCTTTTGTTTTCCAGGAACCTGAAGATGAAGTGTTTCTTGCTATTGCTAAAGCAATGGAGGAAATGGTAGAGGATCCTATAGAGTGCTATTGGCTTGTCAGTTGCTTTGTGAATCAGCTGAACAGCAAGCACAAAGATTCATTACAGCAACTGGTAAGGAAAAGAATTTTTTTTTCTTTTTACCAGGAGAAGCAGTCATGGAAAGCATTCATACAGGGAGACAGCTGGAGCATCAGAGGTGACAGCCTTGGACTCTGTTCTGCCAGCTGTTTTGAAAATAAGGGAGGAGTGCTTTTTGCATTGTGATTGTGCTGTCCTGTCTAATGTAACATTAGAAATTTGTTTTGCTTGCTGCATGGTATTTTTCAATTACCTTTTTGTCTAAAGGTTACATTGTATCTAGCTGAATTATATGTCTCACAAATCGGTCACTTGAGAATTTTCTTCAAACAATTAAAAATATCAAAAGTTAAGAACATCTTGATGTATGTCTGCTATTTTTTAGGCTGCATCTCTGGCATCCATATGCTGCTCATTGAATGGCAGACAAAGCACAGTTGTTTTGCTTTGTAAATGGAGCAGGGTACTCCATCTTCAGGAAAACAGTATATTACAAATAAGGTTATAATGAAAAGTGGAGCAGTTTTCTTTCAGCACTGATCATTTAAACACTATCACAGAATAATCATTTTGAATATCTATCTCACTGATTTATAAAATTAAAGTTTGATTGTAATGTGTACTTATCAAAATTATGAAAGCTCTTGTAATTCATCACATAGCCTTAGCAGCTTTTAGTTAACAATATCCTCTGAGGTAAAACTATTGAGTACATGTGCTCCAGCAACTGCTGAATGGAAATTTGCAGTGGAAAATTATACTTGCCCCTCTTAGTTCTTTTGGAACTAAGAAATAATTTTTAAACTTACCTACTGTTTCTGTGGGTGATACATCCAGCTATACCAGTTCAAAGGAGAAAGGAATATTTTTAAGGAGAGTGTGCGTTTGTATGATGTAAAGTGTCCAAGTGTCTTACTCTCTAATTTTTTTTTTGTAATACAGTGTACCAAGTCTCAGTAGGTGAGAATATGGGCAAAGGAAGTGTTTTCTGCCATTGGCAGCTGAAGTCCTTAGCAGTGTGCTTAACTATGACAAAATATAAAGGTAGTCAAGAATTTATGAAAATGTGTATTGTGTTACATTATAATTTAAATGAGAGGAGAAAATTATCCACATGTTTATGCTTTAAATACTTAGGGTTTTTAAACAATAAATCAATGTCCAGCTTTTAATGGGTTGCACAGGGATTTGCTCTCAGAATTGATTTTTTGAGTTTTGCTGCATTGTGTGTAGATTTTTTTGATGTGTGCTAAGGTGATGAGGTTTTAGGTGAATGAAAGTCAATTTTACTTGTGAAGGTAGCAGTAACTAGTGCACATTTAATCTCTGCATTGCCTTAAGCTGTGAAACACCTCTTTGCTCTAGGGAATACTGCATATCTTAGAAGTTCTGCTAGTGGTCAGCAATTTAAGGAAGCTGAGGTTGTTTCTTCGGTTAAATACATAATTAGTTAATTGCAGAAGTCAGTAACACCTGTATTTTGGAACAACTAAAACGATGAAGGTACATTATTTTTATATGTAATTTTGTGCCAGTTGAATTTTTAAGACATTGCTTGTCTTGCAGTGTGCATTAAGTGTGCGGGTATTCTGATGTGAGTTACCTAAAATTTTCTCATTCTTTCTCAGCCAAAAATTCTGGAGCAGTATTTGAACATTGAAGATAACAGGCTACTGATGCATCTGAAGGCATGTGCTGCAATGAGCAAACTCCCTTATGATCTTTGGTTTAAAAAGTGTTTTGCAGGATGTTTACCAGAGTCCAGTTTACAGAGGCAAGTTCTTTTTCTTTTCTTTCTGTTTATAACTGCATAGGAATTTCAGCTTGCTTTCATCACTAGCAGGCAAAGAGCTTTCCATACTTTATCTGTATGATTGTGGTGTTAACTTTATTGCTAACTTGGAAATGATAAAATTGGATTTAATTCCCCTTTTTACTTATGCAAGATAATCAATCTCTGTGTGATCATTTCACCCATGTCCTGATGGGGGTAGTAAATGTATGACTGTCTGATGCTCAGTTGGTGTCTGGGGTTAAACCATGACAGAATGCTTATTTTAAAAAGTACTAGGGCAAGTTGAATATTACAGAGTTAATGAAATAATGCATTATATCAGGATTCTACAGTTAGAAACAGGTTGTTGAGCTCTAAAAAGGGAAAAATTCTTGTGCATGACACTTCACTGAAGGGCTTTTGAAATGAAGCTTGTATCATTTTTCTAATTCTGCTGCCTGAGAACTCTTGGAAAGCAGGAAATTCAAGCATAGTGTAGAGAAACATCTTTCTGCATTAATAAGAGTTGCTGATAACTGAACAGGATGTGGCACAAAGAAAACAATGGTGTCATTTGTAGCTGCCTGAAAACTTGGAGAAGTAACAATGTTCAAGGGAAGTTTTACTTTGAGGGAATCACAGGACTTCAGTGGCTAGAATGGGAACCCAGCGTGGAAATGGTGCTTTGTGAATGGCTTTAGGAAATGCTTTTATGGTGGTAAAGTTGGTCATAATCTGAATAGTAGATGCATTGTTTGCTTTTTTAATCTGGGACTTCACGTTCCATGGAGGAAAGTGAAAAATGCCTCTTTTTAAAGATGTTTTGTTTACCCTTACAAGAATAAGAAGGTTTTAGGGAAGAAGCTGTAAGATTAGAAATCATTCTCTCTGCTCTTGTTGGAGTAATGGTCATTGAGGTTCTGTAGGTTTTACTATTGCCAAGGATTGTATCTGAGAGAAAAAAATCATTTTTGAAGGATTGAGGCCTTTAGGTGCAACACGTTAATTGTCACATGGCAAGTTCTTCTTATCAAGCACCTATAAGACTCCAAAGTAGTCTTGTCTATAGTGATTGTGTGTGATGTGGTGGTTGAAAGCTTTTACTATTTCTGTGACTACAGAAATTATGTAAGCATGCATGGTATAGAATATTTGTTACAGTTTAGAGCTCATGTGATTCAATTTTGCACCATTGGATCTTATAGCTGAAAGAGGAATTTGTATCAGAGCAGATTTGCTCTTGGAAGGTGGTTTTTTTTTTTAAATTCTGTTGAAAATTGAAAATTTTATGAAGCTGTGTCATCCTGGTGGTGTAAAAGGAAAAATCTAGAAGAAGAATTTTGCCAGAATATTTGGTTTCAAATGTCTACCCTTTTCAATCAGTTTTATTTATATAAAATATTTTGTCTAATCAGTATACATCTTTAGCATTCCCATATACTGTTTTACCTTACTGAAATACAATAATTTGATTACCTGGAATTCTTTAATACTTTTTTCCCCCTCCCTGGAAAAGGTCAGAATACTGGCTTTTTGTATCACTCTGGAGTAAAAACAAATTTCAGTGTTAGTACTTCTAACGGCAGAACAATCCCTTTTCCCAACAGTTCTTGTGGGAACATGATGAAAGTGCACTTTTTCTTGGCAGTTTAGGTTTCTGAATTATTCAGTTGTAATCATAGTGGCCTTATTTGCTGAGGAAATAACATACTTCATGGGTAGTATGTGACAGATGAACTTAATGAATGCTTGGAGATTCAGTTTGGATTAGGATCTAGAAGCCCCAGTGCTTATCTGAAATGCATCCAAATGTCAGTATTGGAACTGCTGAGATTTGAAGGTCTCCAGTTCTGTGAATTTTACTTGCTTTCTTGTCAAGTGAGAAATTATCTGAACACAATCTTTTATGATTTATTTTCACTTACGACTTAGCACTGCATTTCTTAGAGAGACTGCTTGCTTTCTATGAACTGTAGTCTTCTCTGCCAAGCAGCTAAATCTAAATTTCATGGTTTTCTTTATTTGTTTTTCTCTAAGGTGTACAAGATTTGTACATGTTGTGCAGAAATTTTACCTGATAATGGTGAGATGAAGTTGCACAATGCCAATACCTGACAGGCAGTGCCACTCAGTATAAATACTGTTTTATAGAATACTTGGAATTATACCACAGGTAAAATTAATGCATCCGTTTAATTTAAATGGGCTTGGAAAATACATACAGACAGGTTCCATGTGGAAACTTTTCCTCTGAGCTTATCCAGTGTCTAATACACTTGGCATATTATGAGCTTCTTAACAAACTTCTTAAAGGTGTCACATTGGTAAAATGAGGAGCAGACTGGTCATTTCAGACTCTGTATCCCACCTGGAATATAGACAGGCTGCTTCCTGGAATATGAACCAGCCTGTAGCAGAGGTTGGAGAGGCACAGAAGAGTGTACCTCTCTCTGAGACAGGGAGAGAAGTGGATCACACCTTTGTTTTCACACTCATCCTTGCCCTGTTTGCTTGATTTGTGCAGCAGCGTGTCTGCTCATCTGTTTGGTAAATCCATGTGTGGAAAGCTTTCCAGTGGTGCTATGTGGGCCCTCAGCTGGAGATCCCTGCTCTTAAACCGTGGGGTCCTGCTTGTGGCTTCAGCTCTGTAGGCAAAATGGCACTTTGGCTGCCAGTTTAATGTGGCACTGTCACCCCAGATGATTAGCAGTGCAGCTTTGCAGTTGTAATTGTGAGTGAGCCAGGCGTTTTTTATGGCCTAATGATGCCACTCATGTATCAGGCCCCTGCCTAATGTTGTTTTTACTCTGCACTGACGGCTTGGCATTAGCTGAGTGGTGTTGGGTTATTAGTCTCTGGCCACTTGCTAGTGGCAAAGTATTTGGTCGTTCTCCTGAAATCTTATTATTCTCAGACTGGCTCTACCTCATGTATTATTATAATTCTATAGTTTTACATCTGTGATCTCCATGCCTTGATAAATTACATTTAGTTGTAAAAAGTAAGTCATTTGTTAATAGAAACAACAGAAATATCGAAAATGCCTTATTTTTACTGTGATGCAGGAGGGCATAAGAATGTGCATGTAGGCTGCTACTACAGAGGAACTTAATTCAGTTTGCCTTTGTCTCACTGAGCTGCTTCCCGGGTCTGCAAATGGATGGGCACAAGATCATGATGGGAGATCAGGGTGAGGTTTGTGTGAGCCTCATCATGTCCCTCCATGCCCAGTTACCATTGGAAGGACATCCAGAAGTGCAGGCAGAGGAGAAAGTGTTGGTTCTTTTTAGATATCTCTTGCCTGGGTGGCTGGAGGACCAGAACCAGGGAATAAGGTTGAGTGTGTTTACACTGCAGTGTAGGGAAAAACTGTGAGATTAATGGTAATATTTTAGAAAAAGAGAGAGCAGCAATGCTGTGATGCCCCTTGTATATTACTGCACTGTAGTGGTGCAGGAACCTCAGAGGGTGCCTGGAGAATGGCATCCCTTCACACACAGGTGCACACAGAGTGAGTCGTATCTTGTCTGCAGAAAAAGCTCAGTGAAAAGTAAATGGTTTCATTTGCATAATCCTTGGCATGCTCTTTGCCTTTATAGCTCCCTGTTTCTTTTTATTTCTCCTTGTGGTTGTCAATACTGCTTCACTGTTCAAGAAACACCTACAAGAGTGTTCCTGTGGTTAATTGAATAGTTGTATTTCACAGAGTATGATAGTCACACAAAACATAGTGAATTTCATGCAGAATACGTTTCTTTTTCTGCATTCCTGAGTAGGGCTATAGGCACTGTATCATGATGTTTCTCTTATACTTTCCCTCTCTCTAGGAGTATTAAAGAACAGGTAAAAAGTTGCAGTCTCTAGCAGTATGCTGGACCTTAAATCATTGCTGTTATTTAAAAAGTGAAAGCAGGACACCTGTTACCATCAGTAGATACACAATGTATAAACAGTGCTGTATTAGAATAGGATCATCAGGAAATGCATTTCCTTGAAACTGCTGTGGGTTTTTTCCATTTTTGACACAGTTTATGTTGTTGTTCCTGGCTCTGCTGGTACAGACAAGGTGATGACTGTTGATCACAGTGTTGCACAATCATTCCCAATTACTGTCACTGATGGAGTTGTACTGAGAGTAACAATAGCTGGAAATGTTAAGGGAAAAAATACTGCAGCAGACACAGCTGCTTAGTGCTGACATCTCACTCACTTTTCTGTGCACCATCTTCCAAAATTTGTTAAGACACTGGTGATTTAGATACTGCATCTGTTTTGCTATTGTTAAAACATTTGTTCTGGAATCAGACTCAATAATGCAGGAAAACAATAGTGTTTTCTGAGCATAGCATGTAACCTAATGTAATTATGGAGACTGAAGTCAGAAGAATTGGAAGCAAAACAATGAAAGAAGACTGGGTATTTTATAATAGGATTGGTAAGTTTGTTTTCAAATTAATATGAGCTTTAATATGAACTTTAAAAATTATTTCCTGTTTTTGAGATCTGCTACTCTCTGTAATTGTCACTCATAATTACAGTTCTGATGCATGTGAAACACATGGGGAAGTTTTTCCTGGGTTCTAAACAGATGTGTTTGTGAAGGAAAATGCTCTAGAAGTAACCATGGGTGACCTGTGCAGTGCGGAACAGAATTGTCTCAGTTTTCTCATATCCTTGCTTAAAGCTTCCTAGACCTGACTTCAACAGCAGTGTAATATTTGCAGTGATCATTTGTCCTGGGATGCTTGAATCACAAATGAAGCAGTAAGATTTTGATCTTGGATTGTTTTTGTTCCTGCCCCTGTGTGGATTATACTAATTGTTTAATCATAGCAAGACAGGGAATTAAAACTAAATTGCAAAGGGGAAAGAAATTACCTGTGCATTTTTTCCCCCTATCTGTCCATGTGGGTTTTTTGTTTCCTTCTACTTTCAGAGTAATCCTGAAGATCTTACACATTCTTCTCCTCCTTTCTTCATTGTAAGTTAAAATCTAGTTCTGTGTTTGAGTTTGTGCCTGCTGCCTCAGGTCCCTTCACTGGGCATAATTGGAAAGAGCCTGGCTCCACCCTTTTTGCACTCTCCCTTCAGGTACTCTTACACATTGATGAGATTCCCCAGATCCCTCTCTTCTCCAGGCTGAGCAGTCAAGCTCTCTCACCTTTCCTTATAGGAGAGATGGCACAGTCCCTTCATCATCTTAATGGCTCTTGGCTGGGCTCTCCCCTCTTAATTCCTTGTGTAAATGTGTGATCCTGCACTTGAGTTCAGCTGTCAAAGTTTGTGTCCTGCCTGTGTGGTGCTCTCCTGGCACTCTGGGCTGAAGGGCAAATTCTTCTGAGAGAGGTCATACAAAAATTGAGTTGTCCCTGGAAGGAGAACACCCATAGATCCAAATTTATAGATGGGCTGCACAAGATGTTTTTCAGCAAGTGTTACTATATTCAGAATTTACAGAGGATGGTGTGTGATGTTTGTTCCTCCGTTTTTTTATTTGGAAGGAGAAATACTTTGAACAAGTGCCCAGAAGGAGCAACAACTGTAATCCTCAGAAACTCTTTCTGACACAGCTCTTAAAATTCAAGAACTAAAAATAATGTAAGCCCATAAAAGCTGCCATCTGACAGATGGTTTCACACTGTTTTTGTGTAGTCTTTCATCCCAAGTCTCTTGAGCTGGGCCTGAGAGAGAGCTGCTGGATGAAGGATGATTTCAAATTGTTGCAGGCTGCTTTGGTAGTGATGATCCATTTTAATACTCATCCAAGTTCTGTTGCTGAAGCCTTTGGACAGCTGCCCTTCAGGTTTTCTTAAAACAGTGAGGTCCAGGTATGGTTTCACACGAGAGGAGGGGTGCTTAAGTATTTCTGAGAGTGTCTGTGCACAGTGGGATGGATTGGAAGACTTAAAAGTTGTTCCTTGTGCCTAATCTAAACATCATGGATTATATCCTGCTGATAGGTCATATTTGTATCTCATACATCAATGACCTAGAATATTTACCTGCTTGAGATGCAGTAGTTCAGTATTACATCCCTTTGAATTTTTGGCAACTTAGCTGTTTGAAGGGTATCTTTATTAGGCATGCTAATGAAGTTAATTTTTGTTTTGGGCTAGGAAAAATTCTCATCTTTGCCATACACTCTGGTAGTTGTGTAGTCCAGTAGAGTAGTTGTTACAGTCCAGACCATGAAGTCAAAATTTGCTTTTTGTACTTGAGCTTGTAAACAGTTCAATTTCTAAACAGCAACACACCATATCAGTACACACCAATTACTGCTTGCCATCCCTCTGCTCTGTACAGATTGAGGAGTTGATAAAATGTCTTCTGTTTATTCTGACCCGAATAATTCAAGACATTGCTGTTCTTCAGAAAAATAATCTGGATAGAGATGGTTGTACAAAGGCTGTTCTGACAGAGCAATAAGCAGATAAACACTGCAATAATGTTTAGTGATTCCTTTCCACTTTCTTGTAGAGTTTGGGACAAAGTTATTAGTGGATCCTGCAAGATTCTTGTGTTTGTTGCTCTGGAGATATTATTAACCTTTAAAATGAAGATAATAGCACTGAATTCTGCAGAAAAGATCACACAATTTTTGGAAAATGTAAGTACTCTAATTGTGCTTTGCATTACCTTTTATAGCTTATAACTATTTCAGCCTGAGTCGCTTGCCTGCTGCAGGTGTACGAAAGGATATTATTACCTTACTGAGAACAGTGGAGCAGTACCAAGGTGAAGGGAGAATGTACAGCAGTGAGAATAATAACCTTTTCTATTGGGAGGCAAGGCTTCCATAGACTGAAATGGTTTTTAGGCTTGGGGAATGTATTATCTATGTTTGTACAGAATTAACATTCCTTGTGATGCTAAAGGGTTTTTCTGTGAAAGTAAGTGCAGATCAGCTTAGGTTAATTTTTCTGGAGGCTTCTTAGAAAGGTTGGTTTCTGGCACCTTTTTTTTTTGCCTCTTGTCTGAGTGCAAATTTGTAGACTCAAGGCATGTTTTCTGTGTATGTGAGGATGGGATCATGAACCTGAGCCTGAACCTTCCTGACCCTGAGTAGTTATGAGCCATCTCAACAGGGCTGTAGGGTCCCAGTGTAACCCAGGTGAGTTAAATGAGATACAGTTTGTGGTCATGAGTGGCCAGTGTGAGTTATGCCTGGTGTCAGGGATGTGGGAACTGTGGGATGCCTGGCTGCTTATCAGCATTTTGGAAATAAAAGCTTTTTGTCCAAAACCTGGATGTAATATGGTGTGTGCAGGATTGAGGAGGGATGGTGGGATGGGAGGACAGGGAGATGGGATTCTAGTTTTGTTTTCTTTTTTATAAAGAGATAAAATCTGAACTGGAAATTTAAAATCTCTATTTTAAGTCCAAATGGAGTGCTTTGAGCAGGCACCTTGCGCTGGTCTTTTGTAGATTCCTCAGGACAACACCGACGCCATCGTCAGCAAAGCGGTGGATCTGTGGCGCACGCACTGTGGGACTCCAGCACACTCAGTCTGAGAACTCTCCTGGCTTGTGACAGCTTGGGAAAAAAAACAAGACTTTTGAAAAGACATTTTACCACCCTTCCTCCATCCTAGTGTGATGTTCTTCATTAACCCTTTTGTGTAAAGATGCTGTTAAAGCATGGTGACCAACATGTAAATATTTTTCAATAAATACAGATGGAATAAAGATACTCAGTGGTGGTGTGATGATGTCTGAAGTGTTACTTGATCATCCAGCTACAGTATTTTGATTACACAGTGTGCTCTCTTGCTTTTGCAGAAGTAAACCTAAGTTTTGAAGCAGGGTAAAATAGATTTACTTGTAATTGAAAAATGTTTCAGTATGCCATCTGATACTTGATATAACAAGTAACAAGTTACTACTTGGAGGTGTTTGTATGGTGAATTTACTGAACATCAGCCTGCTGGGTGGTGAATAACCATGCTTTTGCTAGACATGTAATTGTACTCCTTTAACACTGTAAATTGTCAGGTAAATGAAGGTTCCTAAATCTGAGGTGCAAGACATCACCATGACCAGGGGTGACATCCTTTTCTGAAGTGTGTTAAAATACTTTATCTGTCAGACAGCTCTCTGTGGCTGTATCTCCTTTGTTCTTCATGGAAGATATTCTATAGAACTGGATCTGTGCAGGTATGGAGAAAATCAGTGGGATGAGCCAATGTAATTCAGAATTACAGCCCAGTAATAATCAATCCCTCTGTTAAGTGCTTGGCTCGAAGCTATGGTAATTTGATTCTTGTTTGGTTTAGATTTCAAAATGAATTCAATACAGAAATGTAATTAATGATGTAAGTAAGAGTGATTAGCCACAGATAGAGATTTACTGGGAATCTGATCTTTGTCTTGTAAAAGTGTAAAATTCTATTTCTACTTCTACATAGACCAGGGAATTGTACATAAAAATGTGTTGCTTAGCTGTTATTTGACTCAAATTGGTGCTCAGTGTGCTGAGTGCCAAGAACGTTCATTGCATTGAGAGTGTGTTTAGTTTGCATTTGGTGTCGTGCAGACTTGAAATGCTCTAGAAACTTTTGTTTTAAACTGGGTCAGGTTTACCTTGCAGCACATTAAGTGGGAAAGCCTGAGACTTGGCTGGGGTTACCCCTAAAATCCTGGGGGACATGATCTCTGCTGGATGCTGAGGCGTTGCTGTTGCTGTTGGTGGAATGCCCGAGTGCAGCCAGTTCAGGAAAAGCGTGTTTGTGTCTGCTTTGGAATCCATTGTTGTGCCTGCACTGCAGTGTAATCCACGGAGGTCACTTTGGATGGGTGCTTGTTTTCCTAGCACGGGCACGGGAGCTGGGTAGGGTGGCGGGGAAAGACACAGGTTCTGTTAACAGCCCTGCATTCTGTCACATGAAGTGCACAAGTGTTTCAGATGATGGCCACGGGTGCAGTCTGAGGGACTGACCACATGAAGGATCCCCCCGGCTGCACGGCCAATACACACAACCCCAGAGGTGTGGGTGCGTTACAGGGGCCTTTACACGGCGGATTACTTGGTCATTTAAAAACAGGCAGCCACGACACTGAAGGTGTTCAGCTGTTTCGGTCCTGAAAGGGAATCAATAACTCATATTCTGTGAGGAGAGGTGCACTGAATCAGGATTAGAAATGCCAGTCAGTGTTACTGCTTCCAGGCTTGCCAGTGAGTGTTTCTCCAATTACTGTTTGATTGAAGGCTCCAAAATTTTTTTTAATTTAAAGACACCTTCCTCTGTCAGTAGGTAGGCCTGAAGCTGCACAGAAGAGAGAGATCAACTTTACAGAACCACACAAAGGCTGAGGTTGGCAGGGACCTCTGGAGCTGACAGGGTTTGACCCCCCCTGCTCAAGCAGGGCCACCTAGAGCCAGTTGCCCAGAACCAAGCATGTTCATGTGGCTTTTGATGGTCTGCAAGGAGAGGGAGTCTAAAACCTCTTTGGGCAACCTGTACTTGGTCATCCTCACAGTAAAAAATCTTTGTATTCCCACATAAATAACAGCAATTTTACTTAAACATCCCATTGTACGTGGGATGGATCCCCAAATGCTGCTCCACTGTAATGGCCAGCTGAAGTTTGTGTGTCGCTTTTTCAGTTCTGTGTACAAAGAAGGATCAGGACTGTTTAATGCAGAGGTCATTATTTATTGGGGGCTATGCTGAAGAAGGGGAGCTCTCAGGAGAGTGCATGGTGGTTTAACTCCACCTTCCTTCCCTGCTGGTGAGAGGCATTTGTGTGTCTCATAATGGATCCATTCACAAACTTCAGCTGTGGATTTATGAGGGAATCAGTTTATGCAGAAGATGCCCTGAATTCCCATAGACTGGAAGAACGAATCTGGCTCACTTAGGCTCCGTTAATTTTTGGTGATTGCTCAGTTGCTCATACACCCAGTGGAACATAAAGCTTTAGCTCAGAGCCCTGCTTCCCAAGGGGGCAGAACGGCACAATGGGAGCTTCCACTGCCCCCACCATGTGATAGTCAGGGGAAAGTTGATGCAAGGCATCTCTAAGGTCCCAGCCTGGAGTAGAGTCGACTGTTTGGGAAGCCTGGGTCTGTGCTTCCAGACCTTGTCACCAGCCTGGGCTTGGTGGTGAGCATTCTTGGACCTCTTGAACTAAACCAGTGCAGTAGTTGTGGTGTCCAACTCGGCACTTCTAATGGGAAATCCAAGTTTGGACATGTATCTACTATGGACTGGTAGTTCCTAACATAAAATGTTTTGATGTTGCACATAGTTGAGCCTCCCACTGAAATGACTGGCTAAGTATGGTGAGGAAGGGGTTATCTTTGCTGTTTGTTTTCTGTTAACCTCTATGTCATCCAGCAGGAACCTGATACGAGTTACCTGATGTTCATTTTTCCTGAGAAACTTGAAAATGAGGTATTTTGTCTTTATTTACATAATTTCTCCTTGGCTGGCTGAGTGTGTAACTGCTTGCTGCATACTTGCTTGTTCATTTAGAACTAGCTGCTAAGTGTTGGTTTTTTTTTCCTTTTGCTTTGTTTTCCCCAGAGACAGCACTGAAACATTCACTTTGGACAGTGAAAGCTCTCTCCCTCAAGCTTCTCCTCTGCCAAATATCTTCATGGGCTTTGCAAACAAGAAAAATAAGCTTAATTTGGTCCAGTTCTCCCCTCAAGCCATACTTTCTCTCCAGAGAGGTTTAGAGCAGTGCCACGTCTGTGCTTGCCCGTGCTGCACGCACCAGCTCTTTCCCAGCTGATGTCCAAATGTGATGGAAACTCCAGATAAGCAAAGTAATGGCAGATGTCAGAGGGCGATTCTTGAAAAGTGATGAGTGAGTTGAACTTTATTAAGGGGCCTGACGGCATGGAAATAAAAGCAGGAGAGCTTGGAGACAAAAGTAGCTGAAATTCAGTAATTCAGAGGCTCATGAAGTACCAGTGATTCAGAGCAGATTTCTGTGGACAGGAGGTCAACTGTCATCTCCACATGGGACAGTTTCAGCTGATGTCCTTCTGACCACCACAGCTCCCGGGGCAAATTTACCTAAAAGGCAAGCTTTTGTTCATTCTGTCACTTGGGTGGAGAATTCTGTGAGCAGCTCTGTACCATTCGAAGGCACTGCTGGCCCGTGTGGCCTGAGGGTGCTGTTGCACCGCCTGCACCTTGCCCTGACAGCTGCTCCAGAAGCTCCCACTGCTCAGGAGCAGGGCAGCTGCTTTGTCCTACACAGACCAGCTCGACTGTGTGACCAGGGCATGGCCATACCGTTGTTTTTGGACTTGTTTGTCTGGGAACCTTGATCTGAGGAGCAAAGGGGAGAAATAGAGGTGAGGAGGATGATGGCAAAGCAATCCAGCCCTACACCTGTGCTAAGGGCACTGAGCTGTCAAGCCAGGCACTGCCAAGCAGCAGAGTGTGTTTGTGCAGGTGTGTGTGTGTGTGTTAAATGCAGAATTGATTTTTTCCAGCCTCCTCCATTTCCTGCCTACAGATGGCATTGGATTGCAATTTGATTGCCAGTAATTACACGGACTTCACTGGAGACACATACATCCCTTCACTTAGACTGGTTTTATGAAATGCTTCCATTAAAACATAAAAACCCATTCCTTTTGTAGAGGTCTCAGTGCAAGAGATTGTACTGTGTTCTCTCATTTCCTGTACAATGTATTCTCACCAATATTTTTCTTGTTAAAGCCCAGAAATTACCATATGTAACCAAATCACTATATACTGCTGCTATGGAAGCCATAGATTGATGTGGGGGAAGGGGGTCTTTATTCAAAACCTACAATTTTGTTATTTATCCAAATCTCAGTGGATAGCCACAAACTTGTTGGCTGTCAGAATGGAAATATATACAAACACACACAAACAAGGATTGTGAGGTAGGTAAAAAGTTGCCCAGGTGGAAGCAAACCAAAAAGCCCAATACCAGAGTTTTGATCATCTTGTGTTTCCGTATCAGCAATGGAAAGGTACTGAATTTGGTCAGTTAAAGTAGATGGAACTTAAGTTTTTATGTAATTGGAAGCCTCTGTGAGTCAGGGCAGGGGAGCTGCTCCCAGCTGCCGGTTACAGTGAGGATGCTGGGTGTCACTCGTCTCCTCAGGGTCAGAATGTTTGCACCCTCTGTTCCAAACACTGAAGAGCCTCAGCACAGCTGTCACCTTCAGTGCCTTCTGCAGGAAGCCAGTGAGCCTGTTTGAAGGTATGTACTTATTCTTGTGAAGGCTTTTCCTCTTCTTTTCACTACACAGAAGCTTCAACTTGTCACCCACTGAAGTTACTCAGGGAGAAAGGGGAACAAAAAATAGGAATATGCGATGTGGATGTACAGGAATGGCCCCTCTTGCTGAACAGCACCAGCACTTGCTGGTGCTGCTTGGTGGCTGCACGTTGGCTCTGGCAGCTGGCCCTGGCAGAGCACAGCCTACAACACTGTGGTGACAGATGGGGTTTGGTTGTGGGGTTTTAGGCTGCTTGTGTGTGTCTAGTGCAGACTGTTGGATTTGCTCTTCTCCAGGGTGGTGCCAGGTACCCCTTCAGCAACTGAGGTACCACTCGTCCTTCCTTGCTGAGCTGCACCAGCCCAGCCATGGTGCTCAGGGCTCATCTGCTCTGTCCCACCCATCTGCTCTGGGAAGTGTCCCTCTCCTGCTTTGCTCCCACGGAGGTGTGGGTGAGCCTGGCTGGCATCCTTGACTACTACATTGTCAGTCACTGGGGGTACACGGTGATAAAATACACAGGCACCAAACACTTTTTTTTAAATTAATTTTTTTAAGAAACTGCATACATCAGAGACAAACAATAATTTAAATACCATGCAGTTTCAGTATGTACAAAAACTAGGACGTAGAGATCCAGTTTAATTTTTTCTAGTTATTTACATCATTTTCATACAGCCATAATCTGTTAAATTACAATACTGGAAGAGCACGATTGACAGCCACCACACTCACTCCTATACAAAGACAAACTATATACATACACTTGGATATCAACTGGAAAATGCAACTGGTGCAGGAGTAACTGGGACACACAGGAACACAGGAAATGTGCCCGTCACCTCCTCTTTGTTTACGGAAGTTGTTCCAAGCTCGAGCAGACTGAACACCTGGGAAAAATAATTTGTCCCCTTTTTCTTTCCTGATTTTTTATTAGCCTAGTCATCTCCCATGGCTATTTATACAAAGTTATTTTATTTGCAGGCACGTTAGGGAGCCCCCATTCATGTATAACTATGGGTTTCCACCTTGCCCATTTATTTTTATGAGTGCAAGCTTCACTAGGCATGTTGGAAGTGCTCCCCCCTCTCTTGGTTTATAGAGTTTGCACTGCACACGCAGTGCTGTAGAAATAAGGAAGGGTGAGTTTGGTCAGTAGTTGCAGTGATGACAGAATGCAGTGGTTATACATGCATTAGGGTGAGATATATTTGTGTAATGGGCTCACTAAATGGTTTCAGTTAACATAAAATAGCTAAAAGTTTACTCTGTTCTTTCCCCCGCCTCTTCCTTCTCTGCTGATAATGCCCAGTGTGTTCCCTAGGAATTGCCTAGACACTGAAGTTGGCCTGAGCCCCTTCCCAGGAAACCTGCAGCCTGAAACTTCTTCAGCCTGCAAGTACCTACCCAGTGGGGTGGAGGGTGGGCAAAAGCCACAATGCCCACATTCCCTGTGAGTCAGAATTGTGTCACCAGGCCCCTGCAACCCTCTGCTGGTGAAGGTGTGGGTAGGAGGGTGATGTCACTGCTGGGCTTCCTCACCATCACTTTTCCCAAACAATCAAAACTTTGTTGTCTAGATGTTTTGGTACTGCTTTTTCAATCCCCAGCACCTCCCCAGCCACCCCTTAGTCCCCATTTCTACTTCATTATTCCACAGGCTGCTGAACAGATGTCAAAATACTTGCACATTTTAAGTATTCAGGATTTGGTACATTATAATAAAAACGCTTCTATTCCTTGACTCTAGATTATTATCTCTGGAGATGGATGACTGGAATAGTCGTTTTTGTTCCTTGTTGATTTTTCCATTCTCTAAACTTGATGCAATTTCTTGATTACCACTATTGATCTCCTCCCAGTCAGAATGAGGATGACTCTGCTAACACAGTCTTAGCAGGAATGCCACCATTATGTCCTACACATAATCCAGGTCAAAGGGAGAGAAATTATCACTCTGTTGTTTGGTTTTTTTCTCTACTGCCAACAGAACCACAGCTCCTTTGCTGTGATAGAGATGGCTTTCACAGATGAGAAAACAGCTCTCAAGAAACCAGATTTATAAAAAAAGGGACCAGCAGCTCCCCAGTCTGTGTGCAACGTCCCAGGGATGCCAGAGGTGGGTGTGCACACTGAGGATGCACTGCCACGTTCAGGCTCTGAAAGGCTGTTGGGGAATGCCCTGACAAAGGTTAACTTTGCAAACTACCCAGACCCACTGAAGCTGAAAGCAGATGAAGTGTCAGTTCAGTGATACTGCAGTGCCAAACACAGGCTTCTTTCTATTCCCCTTCCCCCTTTTCAGGAAGAAGCTCTATTTCCAGCTGAAATACGGCAATTCTTCCACCCGTGTCCTGGTGTGTGCTCAGCCAGGAGTTAGTAAAAAAAACCCCAAAGAAATGAGAAAAGAAAAGCATGGCTGTATGGAGCTGCCCTGGAGACAGCACTAATCATGGGGCAAGGCTGAGTGTGGCAACTCATTGAGTGGTCAGCAGGGACCTGCTGTAGGCTCATCTGGATGAAGGAATGCTGAGGAATGTTTGGCCATCACCCAGGACTTGGCTGTTATGTGTCTTAACCAGTGCCCAAGGGTTTATTTTGGGTGCCAGACTGGCAGTGTGGGCACTGCTTGGGGCTGTGCCTGTGAGGGGCAGTGGCAGTGCCCAGACTGATCACTCCCTGTGCACTGCAGCACAAACAATGGACTGACAGCAGCAGCCTGTGACTTGCACCTCCCTCCTCTTAATTTTATCAATAAAAATGAAACAAACCCTCACCTTTCCCTCCCTTTCCTACCAAGTCCTGTGATTTCTGTCACCACTGCTCCTTAAATGGTGTCCCTTCCATTTCACAGTGATCCTCTAAGCTAGTGATGCCAGGGCAGGTGTGAGATCCATGCTGGGAACACAAGGATTTGTTGTTCTCCAGAACAGCTCTGTTGCAGAGCCCTTTGCTAATGCAGTGCCTGTGCAGTCAAAAGCATAGAGGCCTTTTTTCCTTGTTTTAAAGCTGTGATGCAGTCTTGTAACTTGTGTGCATATGTATGTGAATGTATTTATAAACACAAACCTGAGGTTTTCATTAAGATAACCCCAAAGCAGTGTATTCCTGACTGGTACATTAAGTGCCTTACCTCTGCTGCACTGAGCTGATAACATTGCACATTGAAGGCTTTCACTACTGATGAACTTCTACCTAAAGAAAATGTGAGCTGGTGATACAAATGGGAACATGGTGTGTTTCCTCAGAAATCATCACCCAGTCTGGAAAGCACCAGAAACCACCTGGTTTTTACTTTCCTTTGATCTTTCATCCTATAACAGCCAATCCTCATTTAATAGCTAATAATCCACAAGACAAGGAGGGCCATGGATGAGAATGAAAAGCTTTTGCTGGTCTCTGATGGAGAGCCAATCTGCGAGACACTGAGTGCCACCACCAAGCTTAGGTGGAGGGCGTTACCCTCACTGCCAGGGCTGTTGGGGCAGGCTGGGGGCTAGAGCCACTCCATGGGCTACACGCAGGTCCTTTGGCTGTACTCCTGCATCCAGAGGAGTGGGGTGAGGCCTGAGAAGAGGCAGGAGTGTTGGCACTACACTGCACTGGCCATTAAATGCTCAAGTGTGAGAGGCTTCTCTGCCTGCAATCAGTGAAGGGCGATGTTGGCATGGCATAGGGGAGCCAGACACATAGCACAGAAAAGAGGATAGATACATGGAAGACAGTGGGAAAGGAAAAATCAGTAAAAGAATAACAGAAATAACAATTCTGTAGTAAAAAACTTTGGCCTCGGTTCAAACTGTCAAAGGAAAATAGCTATTGTGGAAGAAGTGTCCTGAAGTAATAATATGGAACTTCTTACAGTAATGTTGCTACAGTGCTTTCAGCCACCGTCCCAAAACATGGCATAATAGTTTCTTATAAGAGCTCAAAAGGAATCCTGACAATGTCTGCCCCAGCTTGCTGGCATTATTCTAGTTAAGGACTTAATTCTGGAAGGTGATGGCCTAAGTTCAGAAAAGCACTTAATCGTGTTCAGGTTCAATTAAGCCTGTCAGACATATTCTTGAAAGCAATGAGGCTGTGTGTGCTTCCTTACTGTAGGGCACACGCTTAAGTTGGCAAGTAAACCAGGCCCAGAGTGACCAGCTCTCTGAGCTCTGCTTGGTCAGTTTGTGTGTTAAACCACTATAATAAAAATAAATTAAAATCAAAATTAGAACCAATAAATTCAGAACACCTCTCACTTGCTGTCCTTATGCCTCAGCCGTGGGTACCAGTGACACGTCCCCCCATCTGTAAGAACGCCCCAGACTCCTTTTGTCAGGCCAGGTAACACACTGTGTCATGCTTTGCTCAGTGTGGGTTTAGGATCGGTTCTTGAGACACCTGATATAGAGACGATAGACATCCTTCATGGAACCTGCAGCCCCTCCTGTTGCGTGTCCCTCTGCAGAGCCGGAGGAGAATCCCAGCCTTTCCTGCTGCCAGGGGCATGCTGGCTCTCACACAGTCACGAGGTTTGGGTGTAAGACAAACTACAAGCGGAGCAGATGCTGTGCAGTGACCATGAGGAGATGGGTTTTTGCTTGCTGGTCCTCAGTGTTCTTGTCACTTACTGCTCATGGGCTCACAACTGGGTTTAGAAAATCATACTTGAAAGAGATGGAAAACAAACAGTTGCTGGAACTGAAGCAGCCTTCAGTAGGGAGTCCTGCTCTTCAGAGGTGATACCTTTTTCTGCTTGGAAGCAGAACAACGTCTACTGACTGGCTGTAAACTTCTCCAGGGAAAGAAATGCCTTTCTAGTCAGATGATACTCACAGATGGGCTGCCCCATGGAGTGGTTTCGCTCCTTCACCGTCCTCATAAGGTGCTCTCAGCCTGAAAGGAGTGTCTGCTGTAAGTGCTTCAGTGCCATAGGGGCTCATCTTTTGGAGACTTCACCCAGGCCAAGTGATTCCCTGAACACCATCTCAGGGCTCTCTAGGGTTGATGACAGAGGCTTGTCAGGATGAGGGGTGCCTGAAGACAACAATGGTTGCACCACCAGCTGGGCTTGAACACCTATGGCAAATCCACATGCCGGGAAGGTCCTATACATAAATGCCAAGTCTTGGCACGATTTCCCACCAGGGGTATTTTCTGTTACTGAAGGTTGAACCAGCAGGTCTGATGATGCTGCAGTACTCATCACATGTAAATACAATTCTCCTTGTTTTCTTAATATTTATTTTTCTACTCTTTTTTTTGTTTGTTTGTTTTTTTAAAAAGGCAGTTCAGAAGATTTACATTGTACGTAACAGGGAAGTGAATAATACCAGCACTTATGGTTCCTTTTAGTTATGTTTTGAAGATGGCATAGTAGTCAGGTAGAATTGATCTGCTACGGTCTATGAAACCTGAAATCCAAGGGGAAAGAAAACCAGCAGAGAAACAGTGAGATAATACCCTCACATGTATATTGCACACAAAAAAATAGGAGAACTAATTGCTGCAGTGACACCACTGGGCAGTTCAATTCCTGCACCACTGACATCAGCCATGCTGGCAAGAGGACCGAGAACAGGGAGACACTCACACTTCCTTGTTCCTTGCCAGACTCACAGTTCATAGGCATAAACTGCACCAAAATCTACCAGAGACATTCATACACTTTGGGTCCATCCTGTGGGATCCCTGAGTGGATGACAGCAGATCAGCTCGCCCTCTTTCAGGTCATACAAGGCCTGACTCCACAAAAATTGTCTGTTTTAGGCAAACCTTATGCTATTCTGCCAGAAAGATTTACATACAGTTTAACCATGATTATTTCTTAATGTTGGAAGCTAAAGAGGAAAATGGAGCTAAAATGGCCACCCTTCCTGCAAGGCATCCTGTGTCAGAAAGCCTGGGTTTGTCAGATCTGCAAATACATTTTTTTTAAGCTTTGATTTCTCACTCTATTATGAATTAATTAATGTGTCCACTAGTAAAGTGACACTCACATTCTTTGCTCATGTCACTGCTTAATGACATGAAGAGCTCATTACCTTGCTAATGACTTTATAATGGTGATTTATCTAAGTTTATTTAAGGGAATTACTCTCTTTTGTTTAAGCATGCTTCTTTCAAGTGTGTATTTCCCAAAGCCACTTGTCGAACCAGTAAGTCCCACTGTTCTTCAGGCAAACCCTTATTCCAGTGTCTGCTACATGAGCTATGGCTCTCTGTATGCCTGGCCCAGACTTACTGAGTCCAAGCTGCTCAGTGGCTTTCAGATACAAACTTTAAAGGGTCACTGCTCACTCCAACACTGGAAGAGAAGGAAAATGCTGCCCAGAAACCTGTGAAAGGCAAGCAGCTGGAGAGACTTCTGGAAAACTAAACCAGTCTGTATGCTGTGGGATGCTAAAGGCTTCATGGAATTCAATGGAGCTCTCAGTGGAGCCTGACAACTTGTAGCAATACCCCCTTTAAAACAGCCTCATCCTTTCTACATTTGTCACCTCGACCTGGAGGAGCCAAATGTCCCTAAAAGGCTCAGTCACCAGGGTCAACAGACCTAGGCCAATTGTACATCTTGAGGCCTCTCCCAGACCTTGTGGCTCAGAAGCAGCTGGCTTGTCTCTAGCAGCACTCTGTCACTAGAAACCCCAGTGCAACCAGCCTAGCACATGCTAGGATGGAGAAGGGAGATCGTTTCTGCAAGGTAATATATGCATAATACATGTGGTGAATTTTGATATAATTATTAATTTATACACATAAAAATCCCCTAATACAAAATTAATTTTGCCTTAAGCTTTTCTGTATTTTTCCTAAAAGTACCGCCTGCATTTTTCAAGAACACTGAGCTGATGAACACATTAATACAAAGGCAGCTCCAGTTTTGCCCCAGATCTCACTGTCACTTGTCTTCAGTACCCAACACTTGTCTTTAAAGTGTTGATTTGCAGAGGCCTGACTTCAGTCCTAGCATGTCAGAGAGGAAGGTGGTTGGTTTGGGCTCATGGATAATTCATTCAGTCTCTACCTTTAAAAGAAGCCCAAGGTGTAAATAACAGTGCCTCTCTTACAGTGTGGATCCTGCCATGCCCCACTGCATCACACACAGCTGGACGTGAAGGATAAGACTGAGAGATCTGTGGGTGGGAGCTGCATGGTGTGGAGCAGCTGCATACTCAGCAGGGCTTAGTGTGTGCTCATTCAGACTTTGCTACGTGCTCTACAAGGGTTGCCTGTCCTCCTTCACACACCAATTCTTATTTTTATTTTCTGATCTCAGAAGAACAGATATGCAGCATGATGATTTAAAAAAAAAAAAGGTTATACTTCATTAAATGGCATGTGCCTGCATAACTCCACTTAATGGGGCAGCATGTGTTTGTCCGTGTGAGTTGCTTTTACAGCCGGCAATTCTAAATGTTGTCTAGACCTCATGGTGTGTTCAGTGCATGTTGGAGAAACAGCTGCCGGCTGTGTTTTTTTTTGAAAACAACAGTGTTCATTTATAGTCTCAAAAAATTAATCTCCCAGCTTACCTTGTTAGATGCCTACTTAATTCATGAACTTCCATTTCAGAGCTTTTAAATTCATTAAGCTCTTTTCGAATGGCTGCCTGCAAAGGACAAATAAACTCATAAATGTATAAATGAGAGAGATCAAAATAAGTTCACTTTGTTCTCAAAACAGTATATTAAAAGTAAAGCAGAGAGATAACATTATTAGAGAGACGAAGACAAACATAAAGACTTAAAAATGTGAAAAGGAACAGAGATAAGCATGTTCTAAATCACATAAAAGGAAGAGAGAAATGCTTCAGTGGAATGGCTCAATTTGAAAACATCACAGACAATGCAGGTACAGAACCCAATTCTGGCTTATTATGTAAATATTTACATGTACAAAATTCAAATTAGTGCAAGCATGAGAAAAAAAATGTGCACTGCAGTTTGTGAAACACTGTGGTCTGTTCCAGAGCTGTGAACAGACACAGACTGGGCCCAGATCCTGCCAGACTTGTGTTTGAGATGTCTTCTGCCTTTTTTGGTCCTGAATTTTCTCAGGTGAAGCTACCTAAAGCAATTGACTTTACTTGGGAAGGAAAGAGGGATACCTCGCTCCCTGCCCTCTACTCTGCTGTTTATTTAACTGATTGAACAAATTTACCCAGCAGAAAACCTGCCATGGTGTGGTGGCATTCAGCCTCTGTGACTTGTCTGTGAGGGAAAAGACAGGGGCACTAGCAGAAAGAGAAATACCGAAGAATAAAAAAACAGAGGGGTGACTTGGAGGGACTCAGCTGCATGATAGAGATGGTGCTCAGCAGAAATGGTTCAAGTCCCAAGCCCAAAGTCAAGAACTCTGACAGCTCTGGGATATTTTGTTGCTCACGAGTGGATTCACTGTGAGCATTTGGAGGGGATGTGCAAGGTGCCTGCTGTGGTCAAACGCGCCCATGGGTCCGAGGTGAGTGCACTGTCCTTCTGGGTGATGCTGGAAACATCAGCATCACAGGTGGAAAGGGGGTGCTCCAGTAAGTGGTGCTCATGTCTGTCAGGAATTTTTCTCATTGAAGGAATCTAAACCAGTATAAGTAGCACAAGCCCAAAACAGGACTTGTGCAACAGCCACTGCTCCAGTCACCAACTACCTTTGCTTTGACAAGCCCTAAGTGATGCATTTTGCAAGTGCTTTTCTACAGAAAAGGCCCTTTCTGCTCCTTCTCCACAGCTTTGGTTTCTTATTTCCCTTAGAAGTGCCTGTCAGGTGCTGCCTCATCCATCAGGACAGAGTGATGGCTATGCAGCAGCTCCAGGGCTGCCTTCAGCAGACCAATCTGCTACTGAAGTGACTGTGAAGGAGGCCACAGGGGATGCTGACTCCCACAGGGACTGAGATCTATTCTCCCCTCCATCCCTCAGCTGTTGGAGAGATGCAAAAATGCCCTTTTCCTTCCCCTAAGAGTCAGATGTGCTAAAGACAAACTCTGACTGAAGGCAGTTCCCTCCACCCAGCACACAGAGCAAGATATACTGGCAAACAGAAAAGCCCATTGCTAAATTCTGTTTTTGCAATAAATCTAGCCTGTGCTGACCAGTGAAGACAGCTATTGAATCACAGCTCTGGGAGAAAATAACCCTATCTAGGATGATGCAGCTTTGTTTCAATTTGTCTGGCTATTTTTTCCAACAGTGGACATAGTGTTGACGAAAAGCAGGTCACCCAAATGGCAGAAATCATAATACTGCCCACAGGACCCAAACAAAAACCAATCTATCTGCTTCCTTATGCCATAAAGGGTATAAATATTAGAATGACAAACATCTCTCCCTCTGATAGTGCTTTCCTGAGAAAAGGTTAATTTGAAGGACTCAACCCTTTTCTCTGACTACTGAGCTTGCACATGCATTATAAAATAAGAAAAAGTGACACCAAAGTACTCTGCCTTAATACTAAACTGTTTACTAGGTTACATTTAATAGTAGTATTTAAAGTTTGTTCTCTTCAGAGACACAGGATGAGGTAGGACTTGTCTGGAAATCAAATCTCCATGCCCAGCGGATGTTTCTCCATGCCTTTCACCCCAGACAGAGATCTCTCAAAGGCTGCAGAACCAGTTGGGAGATTTAGTCCCTCCATCATCTACCAATTAAGAGAATTTAAATGAGTCAGTTGACTTATGTCAAACATGGTGAGGTAAAATAAGAAAAGCTAATTTAACCCAATATATTATGGTCTATGGACAGTCCAGAGGAAGTTTTTCCTTTTTACAGGTCAGTTTATGCTACATTAACTTAACCAAAGCTAAACTGAAAAATTCCCTCTACCAAGTAGGACACCATTGTCACAAAACTATGCAAGTCCTTTGGTTGAATTATGCAAGTACAACAGGCTGTCCTTTGTGAATAAAACCAAGAGCACCACAGATGAGTGGCACGGCTGGAAATTCTGCTAATTCTCTAAACATTGGACATCATGCTCTCCATTGCTGAATGAGTGACTTCCATGGTCAAGGCTTGGATTCAGGTATCTGAAAGTCTTGAAATTACAAGGACATCATAAAATGACTGTAAGATTCATGACTGAATCACTGAGCCTCATAGTCCTCACTTCTTACAATGTCCATAAAATCTTTTAAATTTTTCTTTTTCCTGAGGTCCCATTAAGACCCTCAGCATGTGACTGATAAAATTTGCCAGCAATTTAATCCCTCTGCCCTCAATGTTAACACCAGAGACATCACTTAGTGGAAGTTCCCCCAGTGCTCAGAGGGCAGTGCCATCAATACCAAATGGGCCTTTTTTTCCATCTGCAGGTCTCATGTGATTTCAGTTCAGTCCTTAAAATACTGTGTGGCAGAAATCCTGAGCAAAGACCCCTGTTGTAACACACTAAAGAGAAGTGACCTGGCTTTGGAGGGATGGAGGTACCTTTGCCAAATTGACTTGCTCACATTTTCACACCCAAGCCTGTCCTGTCCTGGCACAGCCATTCTGGCACATGCTCCTGTCTCACTGCTCTGCTAAGTCTTGCCAGAGTTCTCAGCTGGCAGTATAATGTGGCAAGACCAAAATCAACCAACAAATAACAGGGCTGTCATCAAGACCTTTCCTCAAGGAGCTTGGGATTCCTTCCCTCTCCTGGTTTCCATGCATGTAGAAAACTTCTTGCCAAAGATTTATACAACAAACAAACAAACAAACAAACAAACCCTGTGGATGAAAAAAAAACCACAGGTGTGTTGGGAAGTGATGTCAGGTGGATGTTTATTCCTTGACAGTCATGGGACCTGTGGGACCCAAGGGATGCTGTTTGCCACGTCGTGCTCTGGCTGTTCAGGCCATGGCTGTAGCAGAGTTGCTCCACTTACTTTGTCGGCGGCTGTGAGTCGTGTCCAGGGTTTGTCTGCCCTCCTGTCATAGTCCTGTGCATCTGCCACTTCCACGTAGTCACTGAAGCGGATGAGGATCTTCCTCTCACGTAGCTCTTCTACCGTGGGCCTTTGACTCAGCTGCAGGTTTGAGGAAGGAGTGGAAAAAGACATTAGGACTTTGCTTTTTCCCTACAGAGTGCTGCTTGGGGATTTATTTTACTACAACTGCCGTTATGGTAATAGGAGGGTTCGGACATTCCCAATGCTGTGTTTTTATCTGCCTTTCGCAGAATTGCTACCTGAGAAATGCCCTCTTGTTACAACAGCTTGAATATCGTCTCACCTGCCAGAGCAGCCCACTGTTCTTTGGGAAGCTGCTGTGGCTGGAGACCCCAGTTCCCAGCTGAGGCTGATCACCCTTAGCAGAAATGAGATGTAAGGCAAGAAAGTCTCCTAGTGCACTGATGTCCCAGGAAGAGACAAAGACCACAACGCAACTTTAAAACTACCTGCACAGGCCTGCACTTTCCAGCCTTCTGCTGCTGTTTGTGCTTTTGCTCTGCCTGGGAAGAGTCAGGTCAAGGCATGCAGTGGCTCCTGCCCTGAATTACATGCAAAAGGTGAAAAACAACTTTCTTTACCATTCTGATATTCTGCAGACCTGTCCTTACCTCCAGAAAAGGCAGGCAGGATGATTAGTGATCATGGTACTTTTTACTGTATCTATGGACAAGCTGTGGTTTGTGTCACAACATACTTAACTTTTAAAAGTTTATGTTGCATGCCACAAACCAGAAAAAAACCAGCAACGGTGGATTGTATCCAGTCAGGAAAGCATCTTGATTATTTCAAGCATTTCTTTCAAATTCCACAGCAGAATAGGCAGCCATAGTGAAAAACTCCTCTTAAATTAGTGTGCTGATAGTCCATGTGTCACACAGCCAGTTACAAGGGCAGGGACAGGAGTTGGCTTTCAGGGATCAATTCTCCTTGGATGCACAGCATGCTGGTGAATGTCAAAAGCAATTACACAATCATTTCTGAAGGTGCTACATAAATGTGTGCACGTGACTGTAGATTAGCTGAAAAGTTTCACTGTTAAGAGTAGAGCATTTGTAACCAGGATACATCAGGAAAAATTATATCCTGATAACAATTTCCTACACAGTGTATCATGCTCTTCCCACTCACTAGAAATAGATGTGCTTGAAATACTTTACCCTTGTGAAGGGTGAAATGTCTAAATATTTAATTAAATGCTTGAGATTCTGTTCTGCGACGCTATTTATGCCCCTGAATCCACCTTTCTTCCAAATTAAGTATCTCTGTTTCCTGCATTTCATCTTCCAGGGAGAATTAAGATTTAAAACAGCCAGGATACTAAGTGAAGGGTGAAAAATCCCTCCTTTCTTCAGCACTTGGGTGGAGCTCCACCGCCCTATCCTGCATCGGACTGTAAGCCTGTGTGCTTGCTCTTGGCATGGTTGGTTGTCCTTCTCTTCTCTGTTTAGAAAAGATGATTGTGATGGGAGGTGGCAGTGGGGCTGCTCTCCTTACACCAGTGTCCCTGAGCATGCACACACAAATTGGGTTCAAACACCTCATAGAGAGTTTGCAAAGCTGCACTAATGTCCCGCCTGTGAGATGCACAGGAGAACAGGAATGAGGATGGAAAAAAGATGCACGGACTCTTGTGTCAGTGCTCTGGTTGTGAAAGAGTCCTGAAATCCATGGCTGGTATCACATAGTTCATGTGTAGCCATAAATCTACATATATTTCCATATATAAATACAGGCACACAAAATATATTCAGTACATTAAACCAAAGTGCCAATCTGATCATACTAAGTGTAACGAGAGAGACAACCACGCTAAGTCATTTTCTAAAAGCCATTAATTAAAGCTACATTATTTGAATGGTTAACAAATTTCCCTGCCTTCTTCTCATGCTATTGCAGAGCTTTCTTGTGACCTTCTAAGTGTGAGTCTTGCAGTATGTTTGGGCTGCCCAGAGCTCCCTTAACTCTTGAATAGCTGGGGACCAGCTTTGCAGGGCAGACTGCAAGCAGCCCCACTGCAGGTGTCAGTTCAGTGTGTGTCCACGTTGAGGGCACAGCTCATCTGAGATCTCACCTTGCAGTTTATTTTTATGACCTGTGAGCTGTGGTCTCTTGGGTCTAAATTGCTTAATGCTACCAAGTTCTTATCGAGCAACACCAGAGAATGAGCTCTTCTAACAGGCAGAAAGAATAGGGCACGTTCAAAAATTACAGGACAAGGACATGGCCAAGGGCATGATGCAATTTTCTGCACAAGGTGGGGTACTCCAAGCAGGGAGAAGAGGTTGTTACTGAGCTGGATTATTTTTAATTTACTTCTGTTAATGTCAAAGGGATGTACGTTCATAAGTGTGTCTGGACTTTTTCTGTGTGCACTGCCTGGGCATTTACATTTCTATTTACCTATTTGTGAAGATTTGTCTGCTGAGGGAGCAGGGTAATTCTATGGTGAGTGACTCATTATTTGAGTGTGCACCAGGGTAAAATACCCTTTCAAAATAAATGGATTTGTATTAATGCAAAAGCAGTAAATGAGGACAGGACCTCTCATGCCTTGTCATAGGAGGTCAAATTTTCTTCCATATATTCTGGAGCACTGTAAATGGGCATTTTCCAGGCTTTAATACTAAGGCAATTTGGAAGGGAAGGTTTAACACAACCCCCTTTGTCCCTGGCATGGGAAATGAAGCAAACCCAAGCATCCCCACCAGGTAAAGTGGAGGGGGACTTACTCTTGCCAGTCTGGTCTGGGGATTTAGTCAAATGCAAAATGCTGAGTTTGCTCCACTTCAGTCACAAGGAAGCTTGTTACCTTGGCATGTCATCATTGCCTGCTCTGTTACCTCATTAAAATGTCATAGTTATTTAAAGAAGAAAACAAGCTGAAAAATGACAAACCCTAACCAGCAGCACATTCCCCCCACCCCTCCTTTGCTCCCCACCTTCTGGAGTAAAGACATTGGAGCTGGATGTGACGAAAATGCCCTGAAGACCTTTCCCTCTGACTATAAATGCAGTTTATCCAAATTAACCACTAACCTTTTTTTCTTCTCTGACCTTTCTCTTCCCACTGCCTCTGTCTGACCTCTCTCTGATGAGTCCCACCTCTCTCAAGAGTTCATTATTTTCAACAGCCTTTGCTGATGCAAAGCCAATGGAGGTCAGTTAAAGAAAAGCTTGAACATCTTCAAGCAAGGGAAACATTTCCCAGAGAGGCACCAGTGAACAGAGCATTTAAATTGGACCAGGGCAGGAATGTAACAGGAGCAAAGATTTCAGATTATTGCATGGATTTTAAGAAACAGTCACACCTCTTCAATTTGGTTGTCAGTATTACAGCTCTGAGAGACTTCCTTTTGGAGTTAGACCTCTGAGAAAAATAAACTGTTGGCAGTGGGGGATAGGAAGCAGTAAACAGCTCTGGGGATTGGGAAGCATGGTGCCATTTCAGAGAAGACAGGAAAAGAAGTTCTATTCCACTTTGCAAGTGATTTGTAATGTGTTCTGTTAATCCAGGCTACGGTTCTCTCTCTGTAATGGAAGTCTTCAGGGGACATTCAGGCTTGTGTTAATTGCCTTGGTCCTTGGCCAAGTTCATCGTGGTTCAGAGAAGATACATTCTTGGTAGTAATTCCTTGGGGCCTACGTCTCCCTGTGGACATGACCTATCTGCAACACTTCCAGAGGGCTTCTGCACATTAATATTCTTTGAATGGGCTGGGGGTCGAGAGCAGTTCTCAGAGAAAAAACCTTCCTAGTCCACATGTCCTTCCACTCAAATGATGCAAGTTCATGTGCCCAAAGGTGCTTGGTGGGCCTGAGGGGCAGCGACAGAGAGGACAGGGTGGCTGGGCATCTCAGGTGCCAGGCAAATATATTTCCCCTCTCCTTCCTCAGGCAGGAGGGGCACAAGCTGCTGAGAAACTCAGCCAACAGCATGTGCCTTCATTTGTTTTTTGAATGGTAGCTATTCCTCACCCCAGTTAATGTGGAGCTAGATGAGTCAGAGAGGATGGAAAGTGCTAAAAGGGGCAGCTCGCCATAGGTCATCTGATTTCTTCATAATTTTTTTTTTAGAAATTGCCTGTCTAGATGATTAATTCAACTGGATATTTATTGCTGACTTTAATAAGGCATCTAGACCTAGCAAGGTAATCTTACTTATTACAGCATGTCATGTTACAACTTATCATCATAACACTGTAACAAAATGTCAGTGCTGATAGAATTTTAAGAACAGCTTTTTTTAATGGATGGAGTAGATTCTTCCCTTGGAATTGGAATGTTGCCACCAAAAAATCTGGGGACAGCAGCAGTCTCTGTAGTGCAAGGTCAAAAGTCTCAGCAGTGGCTTCTACAAACCCATTTCCTTTCTTATTCCCAACTACAATGCGGGCATGTGTGTGCTCGAAAACTCAGTGCAAACAGAAAGGGCTGCTGGGTAACACACTTGCTATGCTCAATCAAACTTCTGCTTGATCTGAGGTTTAAAATCTTTTGGTACTAAGACTTCAGAACAAACCAACAGAAGGAGCTTGCCACTCTGCTGTAAACACAACAACACATCTGGGACAGGCTCATGAAAGACACAGCTGGGGAATAACAACTATTTTTGCAGGATTCACTTGGTGGTTGGCATTTCTAGTTGTTATCTGAAACACTTGTACACTTTCTTCACTTCTTTTCTCTAGTGATTTCTGAGCTTTTGAGATGGTATGTTTCGTAGGTGAGAACAAGATCTGTTGTTAGATCAGCCCTGCAGTTTTTCATTAAAATTACATGCGTCACTAGAACAAATTACAACAGTTTAAAAAGATGATCTAAATCAAACAATGTTAAGTCTTGTTGCTATCAACCTCAGAAATGTGGGGGAGAAAAATCTTTACTTGAGAGGAAGCCAAAAAAAAGACTAAAAGGTATGCGATCAGGAGCAGGGGTATGAACATTAAAGAGCCAAAAGCCAGGGCCTTGGACTGATGCTGCTTTCCCTGTTGTTCCTACTTAAAAATGCGAACAAGACAAAGCAAGAAATCTCATAGAAAACTGCTGAGGTTTTAGGGAGCAGACACTGATGTGAAGCAGTGGCAGCCTGGGTGCTTTAGCTGAGCTGTGGCCTCTGCCTGTGACAGAGGATACCTGTGCACTGCACCTTTCCTACAGGATGGTGGAGGATGGGAACCATGAGGTGATGATGCTCAGTCAGCAAGCCCTCACTTCTTAGGCAGCACTTTGGGTATGGGGAGCTTTGCTCTGTATCTATGACAGCTGCTTCTCAAATGGCATTAAGCTCTGCATTGGATTCCTGCACGTGTTTACCCTTCAATGTACAGGGAAATTGAACGCCTGGTAAAATGGTATTTCCAGCCTTTGCGCAGAGCCTCAATCCCATGAAACATCTGCAATGCAGTTAGGATCTTTTCTTTCAGGCAGTGCTAAGAGGGAATGCAAAATCATCCCTGTCACTGTGGTCAGGAATATAAGTGTTCTACAAACAATATTATGGCTCTCTAGCTCCTGCAGACAACAGCAGTATCCCCCCACTGGTGACCAAGAATTCTACCTATTTACATGAACTGAGAATAAGGCATGAGATTTTTAACTGTGGGAGAAAGCAATTCAATTCTCAGAATGTAACCTTTCCACATATATTTAGAGACCTTTCCTTGTTATTATTTACACCATGAAAGCTGTGATCACATAGGTCAAAAAACTGAAGCCATCTAAAACGGCACAGAAAGGGAAAGGTGCTGCTTCACAAGTACGTGAGTTTTTAGGCGGATTTCTTTACCTCTGGAAATAGGAAATACGTCGGTGATGAAAAAAAGTTTATCTGCAATAACAGGATGGATTGTTCGCTGTGTGTGTCTGGGCATCAGCAGGCATTTATGCCAGCTGCAAAACTGAATGTGTATATCTGAAGTAACTGTTCTCCAGTTTTAAGAGTAAATGACTTTTGAATCAAGCGATGCTGTTTTGTTTGTCCTTCCCTGCCACTACAAGATTGTTTTCTGCACTGCACGCTTTTTTGCAAATGATTGTCTCTATTTTGTTTAAATGCTTCAATTGACAGCCTCCCTTTTCAGAAAATGTTTAGCTTCCAGTTTTATGAGGGTTTTTTTTGGTGGAATTTTCAAATCAGCATTACTTTAACTTTGCTCTCTGTAATGGCTACAGAAGCCATTACATTTACAAGAAGCATTGGTCCTTGTAATTGCTGGTCTCTGTCCTTCACTGTTCGAAACCCCTTCAGTTATGAAAACCAGATCTTCTTTTTTCCTGTTTGAAATGTTACCAGCAGTAGCCTGAAAAGTGGTTTCCTTCCCTCTCTGTGGACTTACACCCTGCAACATTGCTGATTTCTTTTAAAGAATTTTTTTTAAAGACTTGTTTCACAGTCTACTTCTGAAAATGGTGCTGAAGAAAGCGAAAAAGGCAAACAACTGTGCAGTAGGGAGAAAGTTACAGTAGTGTCATAATAGGATCAAAGTTACTTCTCACCTTACGTGTTAATCTTCTCTTAATCTCTCGTTTTTCCTCCTGCTCCTCTTGCTCATTCCGGGCTGTAAAAGATTTACAAGGATCTCAGACTGTGGACTCATCAGGCATGCAGAGTTTGCAACAAAATAAGCCTTTCCACCAGTATATTAATGTTTCAGGACCTCTCTGATGCACAGTATGTCCCTCTGGGGCTGGTGAATGTCCTCAATCTGTAGCTACTGCGCTTCTTCACATGCTTCGTAAAACATCTACAGCTTCCTTCCTTTCCCTGTGTTGGCACCTCTTCATGTGTGTCACTTTCTAGAAGGGCTGGGCAGCAAGCCAGCTCTTCAAAAAATGTTATCTCCCTGCCCACAGGCCTGGTGGCCTCAGGGGATTCAACTACGATAGAGTTAGATTCTGCAAGATCAATGGTTGGAAAAGAAACACATGCATTTTTTTTCAATCTGCAGAATAATTTCTTGCAGCTACTCTTTAGAGGCAATAGAAAAAACCCTTCCAAACAGAGGTGCCAAGCAAATTGTGCAACTTTCCATGGCATGAGCAGAGTTAAGGAGAGTGTATCCTTCCATCGGGAGCCTTCAAAGTATCACAGTAGAGCGTAAAAGCCCATCCTAGGGCAATTAACTTTCAACATAAAGCCAAAAGATCATCTGCTACAAGCTCTTACCAGGGCATGCCTCAACTCTTCTCCCTCAAGAGTACAATAACATTTGAGTACACGTAACTCTTCTGCAACTTAGGACTTACGCATTGTCTTTGCATTTACCCAAAGTCACTTAAATCCCAGGTTTCCAGGTACTCAGCTTCTTGATCAGTCAGGATCTGTCTCCACTGCTTTGCTAATGGCTGAAATGCTCCTGACTCCAATAATGCAGGCATGTAATGGGTGAGAGCAAATACAACTCATCTGCTTTTCCAGTAAGTACTCTGTGCCCCTGCTGGGATCCAGTTTTTGCTCAGATAGGACTACCTCAGGCAGGAATAACTCTCTGCAGGGGAGATTATGGACCTCAAAGGCCAGCTGAGGATAGGTGCATTGATCTAAATTGTTAAACTTTGGACTGCACTAAACTCAGGGGAGAATCCCACGTTCCCCTCTACTGATCCTGCAGATGGAGCAGGCACCTCCGGCAGAGAGGCAGTAATAAGGCACCAGCCACAGCTTCTTCATCTGTGAGAGCACAAGCCAGCACTCTCACTAGAAAACTGGGGCTTTCCCCACACAGAAACAAAACCTAAGGTTTAGACACCACAGAAGCCTCTGAGCAGGTGAGGAGGGTTAGGCTGGAAACCGTCAGTTTCTTGCTGCTCAGGACAGTAGAGCTGACAGTGCTGTCGCAAATGCTCACTGACTTCAGCAGGAGTGGGAAACCTCCACTGAAGTCAACAAAGAACCTGTCGATGTTATGGTGTTTCACATTACACTTCCGATCTTTAAGTGCGATTTTACCAAAAATACTGCTTATATTTTCGGAAGGAAGGAAATCAGTAGGGGAAAAAAAAGAACACAAGACAGCAGGGAATCACAACTATCTTTTAAAGCAATCACTGGAGTATCTACACTGAAAAATGTAATTTTAGTCTTTCAATGGTTTTTGGCCCTACTGGTCTGGATACTCTTCTAGCAATTGATCCACTAGCAAATTTTTTTCTTCCCTTTGTGTCTCAGATTTGGAGGAGTTGGTCCTGCAAATGTCTGCTTTCAGACAGCACTTAAGAGAGTCCACATAGAGTCTGGGTAGAACTGCAAGCAGCCAAGGAGTCTTGTATAAAACTTAGTTATGGCTATTCATTTTTGTCCTTGGCATCTGATGTTTTTCTCTTCTCACTCAGCCCAGCCACCCACCTTCAGAGACAGCCTGGCAGGCTTAAGACTTCAGGCAGGTAAAAGCCAGAAAATAGGAATACATTCTCCTTCAAAATAGAAAGTGACTTTGTTTTAGCTATTTCTTTGAAGTTAAGTCATGCCAATCTTGTGAAGCTACAGAACTGATGCTTTATTTTATCTTACGTGTTCAGGAGATTCTCTCTTTCTCTAAAGCTATGTGTTAGGGTGAGTGGTTGGATGTAGGTGCAATTTTCACGCCTGATTTCTGTGCCAGTGTGAAATGTCCCCCAATACAGTTTGAGGCATTCAGAGCCTACCTAACCATCATTTTTGTGAGGAATTTATGCAACCCTGACAACTGGGTTGTGCCAGGCTGACAACTGGATTACTTTTATCCACATGTGAAGTGGCACAGGGGTGGTGCCTGACAGGGGATTAGGCATCCTTCCTCATACATTTGGACAGCAAGTATAACTGCAAAGTGTTCTTTAGTCTCCAAACCAACCCTGCAGATCTGGACTCCTCCCACTACATGCCTTTGACCTAGATATGAGTCAGTGAATGGGGAATACTTCAGTGAAGGACCCTGCAAGAACCAGTTGTCTCTGCTGTGGGAGTTGCCTTCCCAGTGGAAGGGCCTCCCGAGGTCCCCGACTCCTCCCCCGACTCCACCCCCTGGTGGGAAGGATCCACATCCCCAGATCCCGCCCAGGACTTGTCAGTCTAATTAAGGTTCTGCTGAGTCACGGTGACTCTCAGTTTTCCTTTGTTACCATTGGTTGATGTTCCATGTCCATCTAAGTTACTCTCCTCCCTTGCTCCAGAAGTTTCTGTTCTGCTCGGTTCCCCATTGGTTCTGTATCCCTGTTCCCTCCCCTCCTCAATCCCTATGGGGCGAGCTAGCCCGGCTCCTCCCCAACTCCTCCCCTTACCCCTGTTCCTATTGGTTGTGTTCCCTGTATAAAACCTTATGTTCAACCCTCACTCGGGGCTCTCCTGAGGAGGTCCCAACAGAATAAACCCTGTTGTCGCTACTCGGAGAGTCTCTCCCTTTATGCGTCTCCGGACTTCTCCAGCGGGATTCCAGAGGGCCAAACCCTAAAGCCCTGTCCTTTCACCTGGCTCGGGGACTCCTTGAGGACTTAGTTCCTCCCCACTGGCAACCTCTGGCTTAGCCTTTGGGACCAAGGAGATCTCTGACCACAGGCACCCCTTCCCGGCTGCCTCGCGGATCCCTGGCCTGGGCTGCCTCGCGGCCCCAGACCCCATCAGAACATCATATTTTTATTTTTATTTTTTATATCTGCTCTGTTTCCTTGCTGTGGCTGCTGTGATTTCACTGTTGCTATCAGCAAGGAGCAGAACTTGGCAATGGATGCTGTGCCCTTGTAAAGATAACTCATAATTATTGCAGCAGCAAAGACCTAGGAAGCATTCAATTCATGTATAAAGACTGGCTCTCCAACCACATTTTGCCTCATTTTTTCCCATCAGCATGGGCAGCAATGCAGTTACACGTGTAATAGGAACATCATGGTACCAGACACGACATTTTCATCAGGGAGATTTCAGCTTTAACTGCACAGAAAATCCTGTTTAGTCTACTTGATAGCTTGGTAGGTTTTCTTTTGTGTGTGTGTGTGCTCTGAGCTGGGCTTTTGCAAATTGCTTGACCTGCTTATGCAGAGAATTTGCACTCTTTATTATCACTTCCTAAGTCTCTCTTTCCTTACAGTATTTATTGTAATTCTTCTTCTCAGAAGTCTAGAGGAAGGACACAAAGTGATGTACAAACCAGAAAGTATTTATATTTACTTGTTTAAGGGTAGAGCATGTTTATGATTTCTTTTTTTAATTATGTACTATTTTAATTTTTTTCTTTCTTACTGTGGTTCACCAAAATTTGGAATGCCTTGGAAATACCGCATTACTCTTTCCTGTAATTAGGAAGCTGTTTGTCTACCAAGACACACATGTTTTAGGGCAGATCTGTGCTAAAAGCAAGCTACAAAAATTCCATTTAGGAAATAAAATATGGTTCTATGTAGTATTTTCAAACATCCATGTCATTTAAGAGCCTTTATTCAATTAAAAAAAACCCTGGTGTTACTCAAGGGATAATTCCTCTAAAATAAAAGACATCTTTAGAGTGTTCTGTGACTGCTGTGCTTGGCAATGTGACCTTTAGGAATGTCTGCAAGGCACCCAGCGTTGGAGATGCTGCCCTCTGCTGATGCTGGTTCAAAGCAGGTGCCCAAGACCCCACCTCCCCCAGTGCCAGGGCAGTGTTTGGTGGTCACGCACCAGTGCCAGGTGGTGCCTGACATGTGTTTGTTCATAGGTCCAAGATGAGCTGCCAGAGAATTGGCCTCTGTCCCTCTGTGCCTGAGCCTGGCATCAGTCACGTCGCAGGTCCCCTTCTCCAGCTGCTCTGCTATGCCCCTGTGAGACAATCACAGCTGGATGTGCCAAGTATTTCCCCAGGTTCTGCCCCTGACCTCCTCCAGCAGCCAGTCACCGGAGTCAGGAGTAGACAGGAGCACGGTTATTAAGAGAGGGCTGGTTCCAAACAAGTGGCTTTTCCAGCAGCCTCAGGCTTGCCCACGCCACTCTGCTGTCCGGTCTTTTCTCCTCTTTGCATTGACATCGGTCTCTCTCTCTCTCTTTGTCTGCCACGTGTAATAACATGAACAGATGAAAAGACCCCGCTGGGCATTAACACTATAATTAATCGGATGAGAATTTGATTTTGAAGTATTTGAAAAATGAATTCTGCTGATTTGCAGAGAATTAATCTTCTGCTACTACATTTTTATGATTCTATACAATGCAATTATTTGAACAAGAGAAGGTGAATTATGGACCTACCTAAGGAGACATTATGTGTAAGCTACCATTTCTGAATACTTTTTTCTGTAGTAATTTTTGAAAATTTTCCTGGAAATATGCATCTACTAACTTAAAAGGGGAAGAACTTGCTTCTTTTGTTTTCTGTTTCCAAAGTAACAACAACAATTAGATAAACAGATTTTTTTTTTTAAATATTCAAACCACTTCCATGCAAGTAAAGAAATGGTCATTTTCTTCCTGTTCATTCATGAGGTTATGAGAGTTGGACTCAGTCCAGCCTCCCTTGAAGTCTGGGAAGGGATAGTATTGCCCTGAAGCAATGTACCTACTAACTTAACTTGGTTCAGGATTTCTGAATGGTATTTTGTCCCTTTAAAAATATCACATGCTGAGGATCTACCAGCAAATTTTTGGCTGATTTAAAGGAAGAGTTTCAGGGGAACATTTCAGGGAAATGAGTCCCACTAGATTCTTGTAAAAATTGAATAAAGGCTCCAGCTAGCACAGATTGCTGTGAAGATTTTTAGGAAAGCTAATCAGGCTATGCCTAATGTCTTTATTAACTTACAATGAGATGCTCATCTATGTAAGTGCTGCCTAAAGGAGGCTTTTCAGCATGACTGACCCCATGTTTGGAATGTCATTCAACATCTGGAGTTTTTTCTCCCATAGGTTGTTTATTCTTGTAAATTTACTGACTCTGATTTTAAAGAACTATTTCTGCATATCTAAATGGTGTTACAGATTTCCACACTTATCTGCACTTACTTTTAATTATTATTAGTGATGCTTACACAGAATAGTTGATGTTTATAAAAAACACCAAATATACGTGAAATCTAACCCAAAATATCTGGCTTTAGGTTAAATGTCAGCAGAATCAGGACTTACGTTTCAGGATGTTCCTCTGCTCCAATTCTTCAGCAGTCGGCCTCTGGCTCAGTCGTCTGCGAAAAAAGTCCAAGATCAGTTTTTGGACCATATCATATTCTCCTCAGTTCTCTGTCTTGAAGAGTTACTTTGGGGTGTGAAAGGCGGAACAGAAAGCACTGACACTGCTCCATTATGTACTTGGTATGCCCAGACCATGCGTGACACACACCATGCTTCGCTTTCGCAGTTTCCTCTGTTTCCAACCCAGGAAAGACAAAATATGTTATGTCATCTTAGGCATGACTCTCCCACCCCTACCCCAGGCAGAGCTGCTGAAAGCTAAGCCACACAGATGTCTCCACTTAATTTCCTTCCCTCCATGCCTGCTTCCTGACTTGCACAAGTATTTCTAGCTAGGATCCAGCTAACCCTCTTGCTGCCCTCTCGCCAGCCTCCTGACTGTGCCCTGTTTGTTCGCACAGCGTTTGAACACACAGGCACAGTGCACAGAAAAAACAAGGGACTGTTTGGCAGCACTGAGGGCAGAACAATAGCAGCCCTCCTCCTCACCACACTCACTTCCCTCCTCCTCCTCTTATGGCTTTTATTAAATCCTATATTGAAGGATCACTGTGTGTGACTTGCTAGTCAACCTGTACGTAACAGGGTCACAAACCTCACAATCTAATTACAAATGGGGGCTCTGTACATAGGAATGATCTGAATATTCAGAATACAAAGCAAGCACAAAAGGGTCTTTGCAAAACAAAGTAAACCAGAGAGATGACATCAGAAGTCAGCACTGTTGGGCATCCTCATACTCTTATCCGAGTCAATGGGAGTTTTGTCAATGATACCAATGACAGGACAGAGCCTTCTCTTCCTTCAGACTTGGTCATTCAGAGATGTTTCCAGCTTGAGGGCCCAGTCTCTGCCAGCTGGACCAGTTTCCTTGTGAGTTACTGGGCACTGATAGAAAATGATAAGAATGCTGCATGGCTTCACCTTCTGCAATGAAGGTTCCCCTGACCCTGGGCACAGGAGCTCCCTGAAATGGAGCTGGCTCTGCAAGGCAGGACGAGAGATGTCTGACAATGGCTCCTCACAACACAGGGGCTAAGCTGCTGATGCACATGCATCCCCAGCCTTCTCCAGAGCCAGGAGCTCACGTGTGTGCCAGGTCAAGATCCCTGCCCCTCACACTGTGTGCAGAGCACAGGGCTGAGTGAAGCACAAGCACTGGGTAGGAGCCCACCTCCTACACCAGCTGTGTGGAGGCAGAAGCTTTACAGACACCTGATTTTACAGTCTGAAGATTTCCACCAGCAGAGGTAATAGCAGCCATATGTCCTTTGGGGGCACTTTACACCATGAAAACAAAACAGCAGAACACAGCCTTATTTCAGTGTAGAATTTGGAGTCAGGAGCTTTGTTCCTTTCTCAGGGCAGTTTGAATATTTATCTCATTAGAAAAGTGTTAAAAGGGACAGAAACTGATCCTTAATTCAGAAGTAAAGAATGTCTGCAAAGTACTTTGAGGACAGAAAGAGCTATTCAAGTGCTTGCTATTACCATCTTTAAGATACAGTAGCTGTTGCTAATGGGAGACATCACCTTAGCACAATGAAGCAATTAAAACTATTTCATTTGTAGCAGCACATAAGAACCAAAAAGAAAAGGTTGCCACTTTTAGCCCCACCATGTGTCTGCAGGAATTGTGTTATAAATGTTTTTAATCCCCCATGCCATGATGCTTTTCAAGAGGATGCATCAGAGTTCACGATGAATTCCAGCCAGGCTTCTACAGAAACAAACATCATAATAAAAGGAGAAAGAAGAAAAAGTTCCTCAAAAGGCCCTCCCCTTTCCAAGAAAACAGGGATTGAAGGATTCAGACAACTGTTCCATCATGAACAGTTCACACTAGGATGTTTCTAACAGAAGGCTCAAGTTTTATGTATCTACAGAAGTGATTTGCAACAAGGATCAAGTCTTCCATGTGTTTAGTGAGGTTCCTGCCATGAAGTAGATTAATTTAAACTAAGCCTTCACTCCACGTTATCATGTCATTGCTTCCACAGAAGAGGACAGAGATTTCCTCCAAGTATGCCCTTGTTATTATATGCACCCTCTACTTCTGTGCTGCTCAGGACCTATAGACCGTGGAATTCTATCCAACACTGTCTGGTAGGGGAAAGCCACGTGAGGATACCCATGTTCCCCACCAAGAGTCAAATTACTTTCGTAGATCCCATATCCACCCTTTTCAGTCTGCAGAGTGCTCCTGCCTAGATGGTGATCACCATTTTTAAGTGATGCACAGCAGAAAAAAGCCACGATGACACTTTGGATAGATTCATTCATGGATTATCAATCACTTCTGAGTTTTATAATCCCAAAAATTTTTAATAATATGACTTAGGCAGTAGGAAAAGCTACAGTATCCTCATACTGGAACAAAATCTTAATTAGTCCTTACAGTGCAAGTAGTAAAGCAGCACTGGAGGACGAAGAGGGTCACAAATAGAAGCCATGGATGATCCTGGCCTCCAGTACCAGTGTCTGCTTTCATCTCCATGGATTGCTGTTACATTCCCATTTCCGTCATCCTTTGGGACTGACTGAGCCTGCTCCTGGCTCCTTCATTTTAAGTCCCTACTTGTTCAGCTCTTCAAACAAACTCAGCCCCTTCCACAGCCCTTCCCTTCCACGCTCTCCCAATTAACTCTTTTCATGGTCACTTGCTCATTTAATTTAATTCCTTCTCATGCTGTTACAGTGACTTCTGCCCCCAAACTACTAGGGCTTTACAAACACCTCTCCCAGCTCCTCAGAACAGCACCATTTTAATTCTTGTTTCTTGGCTCCTAATTTCTAGGCTTGCCAGATGTTCAATAGCTGTTAACATCTCTGTTAATCTTTGAAAATCTTGATACTAGTTACAAATAATGTAAATCAAGAAATGCAAGCAGCTCTTGCTTTATTACTAGGGCTGCAAAGACATGGTTTTTTTCTTTCACACTAAGTTTTAGTACACCATGTCCAGCATATAGCTCTGACCTTGGCAAACATCAGTGGTGACAGCTCCCCTCTTCTGCCTTCCTTCCTGTCCTGCCCAGAATAAGAAGGTATTAATGAAGCCCACCTAGCTTGCAGAGGTTGATTTCAGTGGTTTGATTGCTGGCTTGCTGCTGTGCCTTATTTCTTTTAACATCACAGGGGCTGCATGAGGCAGTCAGGAGGCCACAGGTCAGGAAAAAGGTGTCTCATTAGCAGCACAATCAGAATAAACGGGAGAAAATGGAGGTGAGGAAGGAACCCGGTGCCATGGCAGAGAATGGATCTGCTTGTGCAAACTGTAAGGATGGAGTGGGATGTGTGGTGCTGCTGTTGATCAGAAAGGTAACTCCAGTTGTTTCATCAAACTAAGTAAGAGCAGGTGTCTAACAAAGGAACAGATGAGACAGACCTTAACAAGTAACCACCTCTAACAGCACCTTCTGTATTTAAAATATTCATGTGTGAACATGCCTGACCTTCACTGTGCCATCCATACAGTTTTGCTTCAGGTAATCAAGAGGACAGGAAAGTTTTTTTGCAATTTGTGCTTTACAATGTATTGCTTGGTTTATACTTCATACATTTTTGCAATATTGATTACAACAGTTCTGCAAATATGCTGTGATAAAGGTTTTACTACAAAGGAAACCTTCCTAAGATTTATGGTGACATAAGGAAAGCCTTGCTAGGATTTCACTGAAAAAATCATATCCAAATGAGATTGTCAGTGAAAACTAAAAACTTTGCTCACATTTACAAAGATAAACTTGACAGCACATCAATTTTCTCAATTAATTCCCTGCATGATCAAATGCATCACACTCCTTCTGCTAGACAATAAGAGCTGAGGAGTTCTTCAAAATGGCAGAATATAGTGGGGGTTATTTTGTTGGATGTTTTTATTTTTTTGTTTGTTTGCTTGCTCTTTTGAATTTGCTCTGGGCTGGGCTGGTCACATTATGGCAGATGAGTAGGAGTTTGGGGCCAGAAGAGACAATCATGCCAAATCAATTGCTGTAGATCTAAAATATTGGCTGGTGCGGGTATAATCTATTCAGGGAACAAGAGGAAAGAAAGGCAGCATTTTTGCTGATGAATGCTACTGTTTGGAGCCTCCCCAGCAAACAGAGAAATCAGAATGAAAAGTTTCCGCTCCATGTGTCCGTGTTCAGCAGGAGCAATAAAAGGAAAAACATCTCGTTGGGCATGACAAAACACCTCACACACTTCATTCACTTCATTTAAGAAGTACACAGGGATGCTTACCCTGCTCTGCAGTGTGGCCATTCCCCAAGGGCTCTCAGGACAGCAGCCAACCTGTTGTGGGGCCTCAGCTCAGATTTTTGCAGCCCTTTCGTCTGGCAGCACCTTTGAAGCAAGATGCTCCTGGTTGCCTAGGCTGTCCCCTACCAGGAGTCATGGGTTTTCTCTCCTTGATCTCTTGTTTTGCTGTGGATGAGCTCCAAGAAAAATCTGGTTCAGGCCATCCAGCTTGTTGTTATGTGAACAGGATGATGTGGGATATGTGTTTTCTGTGTACCAGGAATTCATCTTTGCCTCTGTCCAGAGGACAAGAATTTAAGAGCCTAGTGTGGGGTCATATGCAAGTATAATGGCTGGAAGCAAGACAGGGCTTGCTGGAAAATGATTCCCCACACACTTGCCAGGCCTATTAACTGTGAGTGTTTGCAGATACAAAAGGCAGAACCCAGCAGCTCTCCAGGGCTTGAATGGTGACATCTGGTGTGTGGGACCCATGAACAGGACTGGTGGCCATGACAGGGCACACAACAGTATGGTGAGATGTCCAGAATATCCCCAAGGCATCTGTGAGCCAAGTCATGCTCACACAGCTGTTCCTCATGACTTAAGTCACCCTGATGTAAAATTACTTCTGAGCACAGTGGGGGCATAACCTCTGGAGCAACTCCTGAATTTATTTTGTATGTGCAAATATCTTTGATCAGCAGCAACTGGGCTCATACTACCCTAGACATTGGTCTAACAGTAAATCTGAGCTGGGCATATGAGAAGCCAGCTGCTACGAAGAACTACTTGTCACATTGCTCTTTAGTTGACATAAATGAGCGTGACTGAAGCCAGTAGAACTGTGCTGATTTACATCAGTAAAATAATTCCACATGAGGAAAATTCAGTGGGAGTAAAGAGTCTTAATTTACCTTGCCTTTCTCAATAATAATAATGCTGATAGCAAAGCAGAATTGATGAAGCAAAGGCGATCAGGGGCTCTTCGAACTCCCATGCCATGTACAGAAAATTCAGAGAAAAACAGATGAGAAGAAAATCTTGTATTTGCTTCTACCAGTTAACTGTTAGCAGAGGACAGGAATGAACTACCTCATTTCCTTATATCATTGCACAATGAGCAAAAAATCATTATAAGCCTGAAGGTTCACTTTCTCTGAAGTGTCAGTCCAGATTTTGCCAGCCAGACTGTAGTCTACAGAGGACTATCATTCTCCTAAACAGGATTTATAAAATGGGATTAAATACAGTTTTATCAATGAGTGAATAAACTGAAGGCATATTAAATAGAAAATCCCTACCCAAAGAAGCAAGTATAACAGTTTTATACCAATAAAATTCTTGTACTAGACTCCATTAAAATGTTTGCTAATCTGTAGGATTATCACTTTCTTTAAGCTTATTCACAGGTAAGTGTGACAAGTCTCCTGGTAGAAGTCATGATAATATGCTTTATAACTCCTTTTCCTGAGAAATTAGGGCAATAAAACCATAAGAAGTGTTTGCCACGATTCAGTTATCATGTAATGACTGCTCTCCACTTCCCTGTTGATTTAAAATATTTAGCCTCTGGGAGATGGTGGTGCTTCTGCAGCTATAAAGAAGCCTGTAGCAATGACTAAAGCAGACCAATGTGGGCAGAGATGCCTGTTCATCCATAGGAAAATGGGTGAAGCACCACTGTGACAGAGTTGAGCAGAGAACAATTTTGGCAGGTGGTGTTTGCTTTTGGTGAAAACCTAAAAAACTGCTAGGTATCAGTGGAAGATAAAAGTACTTTCTGACGGTGCCTTACTGGCAAGGTACTACTGCCTTAGTATCCCAATATGTTCCCTGGACTGGGTCTTTTGATCCAGGATAGCTACAGTCCCGTATCCTGGAGGAGAGAGGCAATGCTTTTGCTCAGCATTAGTACACTGCAAGAAATACAGAACAGTCTGGAATGTGAGCCAACCAAATTACATTTCCCGTAACACATCTGCAATTGTGTTTCCAGCTGGGCTCTACAGGAAAATCAGATTTACAACTAAAATTATTCAGATTTTAATTCAGGCTCTAAGCAGTCATTTACTACTCCCCAAATTATCCTTATCCCAGACTTGATTTTGTGTTGAGAAACAGCTTCAATATAGACTTTAAAGCTCCGATTAGTCTAGATTGCAGTGAGGATTTTTGGGAACACTAATCAGCAAATTTTCTGCTTGCTCAAGCATTTGTGTATAGTGAAAAATATAACCAAGCTGGCCCTTTGTTTAAAACTCTTACAACTGACCAATTTGTTTTCCCATTCTTTAGATCATGTGAATCTATTCTTGAGTCATGGCTCAAATGATGCCATTTTTTCTGGTTCAACTCATTGGGGGATTAAATTATTATGACTTTGATTTATTCTTTGGAAAGTTACAAGCTTCCTGAGAAAGAACTGTCTGCCCAGAGTAGTCTCCTGGAAAAAGAGAATCATATTCAAAATGTAGATTTTGACAACTCATTATATTTGTTTAAGATAAAATCTTGTCCATCATATATGGAACAAATGTCTATAAAATATCCAAATAAAGCAGAATTATCCTGGGCCATGAACTGTGTATTTTGTTAAAAGAAATAAAGCAATGACTAGATAACCCTATAACCGACTAGAAACAGTGTGAATAATGACATACCCAAGTCATCAGTCTTCCATCAGACCACCATCACAATGCATATACCTGCATTTTCCCAAGGAATTACTTCATTTCTTTTCTAAAGATAATGCCAACTTAGCAGTGATAGACACAAAAATTCAGATTTTGGCCCCCTATTCAATAATACTAACTGCAGAGTGGGTTGGTGGAACATTACAAGATCATGCCTCACACCTCAAGCCCTAAAATGGAGCCTCTTCCATTTCATTAGTGTGCTGTTCCGTTAATGTTAAAGCTCTCAGCCAAATGCTGGCTGTTCACATAAAACGTGATCATGTAAGTTTAAATGATTTAAAAAAAAAAAAAGGCATGGCTGAATTAAGATAGCTATACCACATAGGCTTTGCAGCATTACTTCTCAAATCTCTTATCCCTAGTCCCAAGAACAAAATATCCAACAACTGCAGTAGGAAACAAAGAACAATCTTTTTCAGAAGAGGGAATTTACTATGTATCTAAATCAAGAATGTATTTTTGGAACAACAAAAACAGGATATTTTTGAGTACTAGAAATCCAGAGCGAAAAATGTACTAAACGCTGGTTGAAAATCTAAAGCATGCCAGAAAAAACAGATGGATGTAAGGACCCATTGTAATAGAGAAAAAAATGTTCTAAAATGTTAGCAATTGTCCTTCTGTTGTCTATACAGCATTGTGAGAAGACACTTGCTTCACAAAATGTGATAATATTGAATTAAAAGCTGATTTTACAAAGCTACAGAGATTATAATTCACAGTTCAAGGTCAATCTGTGAATGACTTGAGTAAAACAGCACCAAAAATAATCAGTCTGAGCTGATCAGATATGCTTGTTGTCTACAGGCATTATTGAACAATTTGTTTAAAAATCTCTCTATAGTAATATTGTTTTGTCTCTGTGAACAAACATTCTTACAGCAATGAGTCTTTAAAGATACGTTTTTGAAGTAAGGATCTAGAACCTGAACCTTTAGGCCTTAAAGTTTATTTGCCTTACACCTCATAGCAGATTTTTTTCCTGGTTAAATACAACATTGTTTTTCTCCAAACACCGATTTTTGAAGGCTTCTCCTCCCAACTTCTGCACTCACTCAGGTTTGAGGTGCAACCTTGTATTTGGAAGATCTGTAGGAGACCAGATCACCACTATTATATTTGCAAAGGTGTCCCCAGTCTCCTGCTGCTGAAGGGTTTCATGAACTATCCTATGGCCCACCCTGCCAAACAACAGCCCTGAGGTGGGGTCTCTACCCCTTCAGCTCTCTATCACCCAGCCAAGTCGGCTGTGACTGGAGTTGTGACACCACCCCTGCTGCTTTTAGCAACTTGGATTAAACAAATATGTGATGTCTCTCTAGTTTCCAGCACACAGGAGCTTCTTACTATGAAAGTTACCCTCTTAAAAGCAGAGCCATCTCCAAGTGTGAGCCAAAAGAGCAAAATCTCCTTCTCTGTTGGAATTTTCCCCACCCTGGCTTCTGATGCTCAGGGAAGCTTGGATGTTGGAACATATTTGATATAGGAATAAAGCAGTTATTCCTCTGTGTATGGCCTTGGGAAGGAGATGAAAAGCAGTGCTTTAGGTGGGAAGAAGTTCTGTGGGACCAAGGAAGAAAACATGCAGGAAGGCTGAGGGATGACAGTGAAAGTACAGCCCCACTCCGCAAAGCTCTTCACCTTCTAAATCCCCAGAGATCTTTCCCAGCAACACTCTTTTCTAAGAATCCTCTTCTGAGAAATCTGCTGCCACAAACTTAAATGCAACCTACCCTGAGAAGCAGCTGCTGGCTCTGAGGAAGGATTGAGGGCTGAAACACATCATGGGGGAACCATCTTCCCTATATTTAGTTAGCTTGAAGATCAGACCCCCTGATGGTCCTCTATGGACCACAGTGACTGACATGACCTGAGCATCAGCAGCTATGTTACACTTCTAGCACTGCCAATATGCAATTTGTTTAATGGAAAAGCAGCAGCGCCTTATCTTCTTATTCACATATGGACTAACAAGACTGTAACCCTAAAATATCAAGCCAGGGACATTTTAAACATGTAAACAAATAAACTAACTTTGCTTGGCAGTCCAAGTAATCTGTGACCATCATGGAAAATCTCAATCCAAAATGTAAAAAGCTTTTCATTTCAAGGAAGGAAATCTGGGTGGGGACCTTCACCAGCTTGCTGATGTCAATCTCAACATGTACACAGCCAACTTGATAAAGTCTCCTCTGTTACTACAGCAGTTACAAACCACACAAAGTACAGAGAGAGCACAGAGATTTACCATTGAATGGTTTGGGTTGGAAAGGACCTTAATGACTATCTAGTTCCAACCCCTCTGGCATGGGCAGGAACACTTTCCCCTAGACCAGGATGCACAAAGTCTCGCCCAACCTGGCCTTGAACACTCCAAGCACAAGAGTACCCCCAGCTTCTCTGGGCAACCTGTTCCAGTGTCTCACTACCCTCACAGTAAAGAATTTCTTACTAATATTTAATCCAAACCCACTGTCTTTCAGTAAAGTCATTCTCCCTTGTCCCCCTTTTTATGTGCCCTTATAAAAAGTCCCTCTCCATCTCTCTTGAGAAACCCATTTAAGGCTGCTCTAAGGTCTCCCTGGAGCCTTCTCTTCTCCAGGCTGAACAATGTCAGCTCTCTCAGCCTGTATCACATACACCCCCTGACCATATTAGTTTGTTGTAGACCATTTTACCAGTACCAGCATAAAGAAAGGCAAGCAAACAACAGTGCAGAAATAAAATTCATCTCTAAGAAGGCACTTTACACTGGTAATGCAAAAAAAAAAAAAAAA